>JACDOX010000082.1:1064717-1138060 GCA_014549065.1 Cardinalis cardinalis
TGAGCCACAAGAGCCGGGGAGGCAAACAGCACCCAGCTGCTATTTTCTCAACAAGCTCGTCCTTGTGATCCAGCCCGCTCTGCTGAGAACAAGCCTCTCCACATGAGCTACAACAGGCAGTCCTATGCACAGCTCACACAGTGCTCATTAATTTTCTGACATAGCACAGAAAACACAAGATACACTCCAGGATGTCAAAATACTGTTAAAGCAAGCAAAAAAAAAAAAAAAAGCTCATGTTATCAAAACTCACACGTAAGACATCCCTCATTTCAGCTAGGTGGGTATAATAATTTGTATGCCGGGCATGAAAATAGGGAAGCAGGGCAAACACTTCCAAGAAAATTCAAACAGTGATTATCTTCACAGTACAAATATGATTAAAAACAAAGGTGCATGTGCTTGTTAATATGTTATCTGATACAGGTTATATAAACAATGTATTGTTTCTTATCTCTACCTATTCAAATAGTGAAATAAACCCACACAAGAGCAGCTAGCTCATCAAAAAGACCATTAGTTACAAAGAATCATCAAAAGTATCCAAAAGGGAGACTAATTGTACATAAACATATACATCAGTATTCAATAYACCAAACACTTTTAAAGCAACATAACAGAACTTGCTGAAGGGTTTCTTATACTTTATCACAGTATTCCTTTAATTAGTTTTAACCCTGAATAATATTAGAGCCCAGGCAATTTTAACACCAAAGGAAAAAAATCCTTTTTCAACTTATAAGCACTGATGGAACAGACAGCAATTACCCTTCAGAATAGACTGCTAACTTGAGCTCTTTGAAGCTATGAAGTTAACTTGCACATTTGGGACTGGTTTTGGTTTGTTTTAGGGCTTTTTTTGGTGGTGGGGGGGGAAGAGTAAGAGGGAAGGAAAGGGAAAAGATCCAGCTGAAAACCTGGTTGTGACTCTGGAAGATGTTGAGCTGCTTTTGACAAGCTTGTCAGATAAACACTTCCTTAACTCCAGTGGCACAAGCAGCCAAACCCACACATACAGGAGCACTTATGTACTTAACACTGATTTTGGCAAGCACTTGAGCAGGCTAGAGAAATGGGGCTTGGCACCCAACGACATTAAGGCACTGGACAGTCCACACCATGAAACAGGCAGGCTATTTAAAGCTAACGAGATACTGAAAACATCAGAGAGTAGGCATTAAATGCCAGCAGAATTCAGCTATCATTACCCTACACAAGCATTAAGTGTGTTTAAAACACAGTTTTTCTCCATGAATGAAGAAAAAAAATCCAGAAGGAAACATATCAGCTCTTCAGACATCATCTGTCTTATGAATACTAACAATGACGCCTTTCTAATACCATATAAAACAAGTGTTTTCCTTATCAGTACAAAGAAATGAGCTATAATTCGAAACTAGCTRAAGTAACTTGTCCCATCTGACCAAGGCTACATGGGCTCTACCACCAAAATCAATGAAGAAATCCTCAGCCCACTTCTTCAAGAGGACAGAGGTCATTGCATGCTTCTCACTGGTTCGTTCCTCTAYAGTTCAGCCAGTCTTGAATGGCAGGGATGGACAGTTTTCCTACACATGGCTGTAGTTTGGCTTCCCATGTAACCTTAAGTGTGAGCTCTAGGCTGAGCCTCCATGAGTTTAGGTCCAAAATCTCATGGAGCACTTGAACCAGAATTTTTAAAGTCTTACATGGTGACCATATAGAGCTCTGAGTACTGTGTGCCTATTCACAAACCAAACTACTCAACTATTTTTTTATTTTACTGAGAGCTACATCTGTTCCAAGATCTCAAAATATCCATTTTGGTCACTTTTTTCCCCACTTCCCAAACCAGAAAACAGCTTTCCATCTCTATGCTCCTTTTCTGTAAATTATTTTCATGCAGCCTGATTTGAAACTACTTTAGCAGAAGCTTTTGGGAAGATTGAGGGAAATTTCTCTGCAACACAGAGGTTTTAGAAAGTTATGTCCTTCCAAGAGCAGATGGTTGCGTGGTGGATACTACAGTGCATAGTTTACAGGGATTATCATCACTGCAAGCTTTACCCTATAGTGAGGCTCACACTGAGCATTTCCCTGAACATCTTCTGTCATCATCATTGCTAAAGCACTACGCTGAAGAACATACAGAAAAAAAGCTTTTCATTTTGAATGCACCCAAACACCTGAATTGCATCTAAATAATGATGACTAATAATCTTTWGTCAGCTTAGTAACTTCAAATATTACATATAAAGCAATAACCATGACATTTTCCAGATCATAATCACTAAAAGTTTCTAGAATTTTTGATAGGTATGCAAAAGAAATTTGCACATAGTCATACTCCTTTAAAATGTGAATGGCCATCATAAAATGCATTATCATTGTCATTTAAAGTAAAACAGATACTGCTTTCGAGTCAGCACAGCTTTCAAATGACATAAAAGAGCTGTTCCTAGCAYTACCCTCTGCAAAGCTGGAGACTAAATGAGCAGTTCAAAGCTCAGTAACTGATGCAAAATGCTACTGCAAAATGAACTACTTGTGTCAGCACATCAACCTTCCTACTGTACCACCTCAGCCTCGCTCCAATGCCCAGCTCCATGAAGACAAAGGAAACTGCTAAGTCCAACAGCTCTGAAATGGGACCAGAAAAGCTCCACTTTTAAATCCTCTCCCTTTTAAATCAGGAAGGCTCCAAAATCTGCTAAAGAACGGTAAGAAAAACCTATGAAGGCCACCAATGCCTTTGTAGCACATGGGCTTTGTTACAGCRAGATTTTCCTTCCAAAGAAGAAGACCTAAGCTTCTTCTCCCAAACCACCACTCCAAAACATCACCTGTGATTTCAGTGGCCTTCTAATCACACTATTTTATGGAAGCCCTAGCTTTCGGCTCAGAATTATCTAATGCTGTTTCTGAATTTAGTGCTAATCCCAAATCAGTCATATTTGCGGATTTAAATTTTCAAGTCCTCTGAGTAAATCTCACAGATTTAAAAGAAGTTACATATATAGTAACGTTGCTGTAAATAGAAAAAAAAATACAGTGTAATTCCAAGCAAATATTTACAAATTAGACTTAAGGAACACACAACTACCAACTAAGAAATGCTTGAATTAGCATAACACTAACAAAGACTACATTTCCACAAGATCCAGGTGAAACCAATCAGAAGACATGCCCAACATTGGCAAATTGGGGTCAGCATCAGAAAACCTAGCTATGACTTTTATGAGCACCATACAGTAGGAAATAAGCTCTTTCCCACAGCCAATGCTGCAACTGAAAGACCACAGTTGATGATTTACTTTTGTGCAATTTTTTACAAAACATTGCTTAGAATAGTTCTCATAATTCAGAGGAAGAGATAAAATCACTAATGTTTCTTCTTACAAATACTTCTGCTTGAGATGTAGCCATGACTAAAGGAACTATGATCCTTTTCTTTTTTAACACACTAAAAATTGGAGAATAGTCTATTAAAATAGTTACCGACATATGGTGTGATTTTTTACGAGTGGTCAGGCACATCTGCCAGGGAAGTGAGTTATAGCTTACTAAAGTCTGATGATACAAACTATCTGCCAAGAGAAGAGAAGCAAATGTGACTCAGAGAACAGTTTCTGAGTCAATACTGCAAAGAATTTTTACTTTAAAGGGTATACCTAATTAGGCAAAATGGGATCAACAAAGCCTTTGTGGCTTGGTGAAACTTCTCACTGTTTCTGAGGTTAGCCCCTGGCTGCTCCTGAAGCATACTTCTGATGTTCTTCTCACTTGCACTTCTAAAGCACTTCTCTGTTTGTTAAAACTACTCAAATTGGTTTTTATTTTCTCATTACGCTAGTCAGCAATGCTGTGTATGCAATAACTTGAAGGGACTTAAAAGTTTCTACTAAGTACAAAAAAACCTGCAGCTCAAAAMCAATTGCCTAAAAATCACAATTATATTCTACCATGAATCCCTTTTTCCCTTTTAAAAAAGTCAATAGACAGCATACCAAAAAAAGAGATTTTGTCCCTCTTGTTTCTTCATGACTTGATATTGACAGTATAGAGTATACTGAACTTCTTGCTAGGGAAACCTTAGTAACAATTTATATTTTACAAAATATGACCTTGCCAAAACATATATATATTTCGTATACTTATTTAAGCTTGAACAAGTCTCAGGAACAAAATCAAAGTACCATAAAGCAAATAATATTGACAAGTATGAGGGAAGAAAAGTATCATTGACCACTCTAGTTAAAAGTAAATAAATGCAGTGGACAAAAAATTAGGAATTAGGGGAAAAAGAAGGCAAGTAACACAAAAAATTAGAAAAAGGGAGGTAGTTAAATTAATGCCACCAGAGTCCTCCTATGCAAAGAAAACTCAACAGCAAACAACTTTCCTCGTCTTCTAAGCACTTTCCTCCTGTGAGTTGTGTCCTTTCTGCCCACAGTCAGAAGGAACAGGCACTTACCTTCCGCCCTCTAAGGTCTTTCCAAGGTGAAAATTAGTGCCTGCCAGTTTTCAGCAATGCAATTTTTTTCTAATCATGTCTGTTGCTCCTCTACTTCAAATCATGATCTGCTTTGTCAAGGAATCCTAAAACACAGGAAGAGTCCAGATCTCTCCTATTGACTGTTCCAGGTCGGCAAACGTACCTCTCTCCATCATCTGCACTGTGGGTGCACGTGGGCCTCTCTTCACTCATGCAAAACCACCCTAAGGTGTCCCCAGCCTCTGCCACTATAGCCTCACTATCTGYTGTATCACCTCTGCAACAAACAGTGTTTCCAGCAAGAAGAGAAGATCCTGTGGGGAGAAGCCATCATTTTTTGTTTCTCTTGATCAGTGCTCTGAAACATTTGCAAAAGATTCAGCTGTATTCCCACACACTCCAACAAGTAAGAAGTAAAATATTTGGTGAATAGAAGTTTGATAGGGGACTCACAGAGGGGCACAAGGCACTGACACTCTGCAAAGATGGGCATCCAAAATTGCACGTCCAATACTGTGTATCACAGAAAAGTGTTTTTCATCAAGCCAGTAGGGTTCACAGCTAATTAACAAACKACATCCTGCCACACTTGCCTTACTGCAGTCACACACCTGCTGCTCCCTGGCTTTAGCAGTTATTCCCAAAGAAATCAGCTAGACTTCATGGCAGAGAAAATAACAACCTGTGACCRAAACGTGTGTAATGTGCACAGAACAGTTTTTTTAGTGAATGAGCTTCATTTACTTGTGGTGAAAACCATAYACTAGTCACCTCAAAACAAAAAACCCAAACAAACTAACAAAAGGCCAAAGCCTTACAGAAGATACAACTTCAGAGGGCACAGATGAAGGACAGATTCATCCTTCCATGACACTGAGTGGGTGAGAAAAGCTGTACACGCTTTCAAGAGAACTTGCTGGACAGACATCCTGCAGCTGACAACAGGCTTTTGGCTGCTCTTTTTTYCCAGCTGCTTTCCCTACTGATAAGGGAGAGGACAGAGCAAGGCAGATGAGATGAATGTAGCCTCGCCAAATCATCCACAGGTCTTTGTTACCTGGAAACGAGAGCTATCATTTCACTGACAGCACGACAACAGAGGTGTGGAAGGGGAAAAGCTCATTGAAAGTATAATGCTATAAATCCTTATGGTTTATGCTAAACTAAGTGACTGAGAGCTCCTCTGTGCCTCTCTTTAGATTTAATGGGCTCCTCACAGACAGTTTTTTAAATTTCATAGATGCCTGCAGCCAGCCTTGGTATTGGCAACAGCCTCCTGCCTTAGGAGGATGAGCTGAAGCAGATGTGCACTTCCACCAGCGTGAGAAATCAACACCACCTTAATTTCTGAAAGTTTGTCCCTGCCTGCCTTTCTTAACCAGTACACTGAAAACTCACAGGTGTGCCAAGAGCAAAAACTGCAAGCAATATATAAAACCAAATATATAAACACAAAGTTTATACAGACTCTCATTCAATGGAGAAATGTAGACACATTGATATGGAGGTGTCTGAGGCTAGTATGACTCCAGTGCCCATCATGCCCACTTGTGGATATTACTGACATGTGTGAGGGTAGGAAATGCTGCCGAGTATCATGTTCTGCTTCCACCTCATATGAATTTACATTTCTATGTGCATATACAAACTAGCATCTGATGTGCTATCACTTTTCTGCTTTGCATGAATTGTTTACTTTTTTTTACAAAAAAAAAAAAACCCCAAACCATTGCTTAATATAATTCTGCATATAGAAAACAATGCTGGAGAGTAGCACAAAACAGCAGCTTAAATCTGGTGGATGCAGTCACAGCTTAGAGTGAACTTCCAACATAATATAACATTGGAAGATATARGTACTGTCCAGTTATTGAACAACTTGCTCCAAGTCTCAGCTGCCCTCTGGAGAAAACCACGAAAGGTTACAAAATGCAAAGCATGATTCCTATTAATGCTTTAAATTAATGTAGGGGCTACTTCCTAGAATTTTAATACCTAGTTATTGCATTCTGCAAATACAGTGCTGCTGAAAAGCAGCAGGATACATTGCAAAGCCTGTATGTTGACCCAAAAAGGGAGTTACTTTCAGTTTGTGAAAACAAAAGCCACAAAGAAATTTAATCTTTCAAATATTTATGCACATATTTATCTTCGAGAACAAGTAGTGCCACAGCATGAGGATGAAGGCACAAGACATCAGCACAGCTACTAGAAATCTGTTGTGTTGGCTTCCCCCTCTACTATAATAAATCTTGTGGTAGCATCCAGAAAGTTCCAGGACCCCATTTGTAAGACAATACAGAGACACAATCAAATGATTTCTMGGGGATCCAGCCCAGACCAACCTTACGTAGACCACATTAGGACCCCCATGGAGTCACTATTACTTCCAGAGCACTACCCTGGCTCAACAGAACCCCCTAACTCCAGGTTTGTGCTTATGCCACCAATAAAACCTGCTATGTGGTTTGCAGGAAGAGATAAACTTTGACTGCCTGGGCAATACACTATGCTGGCTTTAGGGAATGTGTTTTCTGCACACACCTCACGTCAACACAGTGCAGGACACTGAAGAGCAGTATCAGAAATGATAGCAACTGCACAGGCTCTGGTGCTTGTAATTTCAGATTTTGATCTGAATGGCCAAGTACACAACAATTCCTGCAGAGAAGCCCACCTCAGATGCACGGCTTTCAGTGCAGAGTGGCTACATTTCTGCTGTCGCTGAAACTCTCTGTAAACACCAATCTTGGTGTGCAAGTCACTGCTTCCTCTATATACCTGTCAGAAACTCTGCAGAGAAGGCAGCCGTGTTTTAGTCAGCATGACAGCTGCTACAGTGCATCATGCTCCTGTAAACTGCCTTAATGCCCAACTGCACTTTTAAGTACATTTGAACATCTTACTTTGACCTACACATGTGGGCCATAATTACCAATTTCCCTGTCTAGGTACTGCTGCCCATATCACCACCCGGCCCTGAGCAGGAACACACAGGATGGGTCTCCTGAGTTATTTTGATTTGTGGCAGGAGCTTTTACCTGTACAGTGCCAGTTATCCATTTTTGACACTAATCATGTACTCAGAGAACGACCATTTTGCAGCCATTGTAGACAAGGTGCTTGCTATGTAGGTCACATGTGGGCAAAGCACACAAGCTACTGCCACCCTTGGATGAAGCAGATCCTGTCCTGAAGAGCAGAACCTTCACGTGCACCTGCAGTACTGTGATGTGAGAGGCACCTCACTTCTCTCCTAAGAGCACTGCTGGGTTTCCTGCAGAGGAACAGCACTCACATGGGGTCTGTGGGTATTGCTTCAGCTCTTGCTCAGTTGAAAGCATCCCTGAGTCACTCAGTTGCAAGCTGTTCTGCTGTGCTGTGGAGATAAAGCCATCATGCCCGAGGGGATTCCTAGAGCACCCATCACCTACAGCCCTCCCAAACCACCACTCTGTAGCCAGAGGAATAAAACCACGCTGGGTACCTGGCAGAAAACATTCCTGAAAGGCAAAAACAATCTTGCAGCTACTCCAAGCCAYCTCTGACCATCTGGAGGGGTGGTAGGATGGCTCAGGGGGTCAAAGAATCTGACCCCCAAAGGAAAAAACTTTGTCTTCTGTGAGGATGCAGAACATCTTTAATCATCTCCAGSTTCTGTAAAAACATGCACTAATTAGCATAAATATTTTAAAAAATGCTCCTATACATAATAATTCTGAAGATAACCTGAAAACTAATTAATAGTTCTGGAATCCTTTTTTTTCTTCCCCTCTTTCTGGAGCACCATCTGGTGCCCTTCCTAAAATACCAAGGCTAGAGAATTATTTATGTGAGCTTTGACCACGTCTGAACAGCTCACAGAATGATGTATGTTTTTAATGCCCTGATACTGACAACAAGCCTTTCTTTCTCTAAATTAATGGGAAACAAGTGTTGCACAGTGAAGATAAAAGTGACTTTGTGAAGTTTTTTTTCTCTAGAAGTTGCCTTTTGTAATAGATGAGGGTCTTTGCAGAAACGTTAGTGTCAGCTTGTCTGACCAAAGGAAGGGATGCCATGGCACATGTGCCATGGGTTGTGCGTGCATGGTGGGAATCGATGGGATATCAGGTTGGTCTTAATTARGTCACAAAAAACAAACAAAAGCAACTTGGGCAAACCCAGCCCCACCACATACAGAAACAAAACCCTAGATCAACCCAGGTCACCCTCCAGCAAAAGAGTATCTGCCTTTAGCTTCTCACAGGTACAAATCAGCTTTTTAGGCTCATCAGTCTAATTTTTTAATGTTTTTCTTTTTCATAAATGCATTTGATATGCAAATTCACACTGAAAAACAGATGTTCACAGCCTAAACCAAGTCACAGAACCACAGAATGGTTTGGGATGGAAGAGACCTTCAAGATCTTCTAGTTCCAACCCCCATGCCACGGGCAGGGTCACCATCCCCCAGACCAGACTGCTCTAAGCCCTGGCTTTGAACACTTCCAGGGATGGGGCAACGATGAGTGAAAGGCTGGGTTTGGAGACCCAATACAGGTGTTGGGAGTACCAGACCCCATGGAGCAGGGCTGCAGTGCAGCCCCTGCTCACCAGCTGCTCCCCAGTCATTCCCCCTTCTGGAAAGCAGCGTGGGGACCTTTGAGCAGGAACCCACTGCTTTTGCACCACAGGGCTGAGACCCTTTGGAAACAGGGCTCAGGTACTTCCAAAGTACCCGTTAAAAACAGTCAATAGGAAAACCTAAACTCTCCATTTACATATCCCTGTACTCACCAGCAAATCTCAAAGCACTCACTCCTGGACATAACTGCTTTTACCCTTGTTTCAGAATAGCACAGAAAATGTCCCCAGACACATGGTGTGGAGAGCTGCCAGCTGTGGCAGAGCTGGGACGRGGAGAAGCAGTGACAAACAGTTGGCACAAAGCAGTTTTAAACTGGGTGACAGACCACCAGGCTGCAGAGTTAAGTGTTTCATTTTAAACCCTCAGCATTATCCTGAAGTACTGTTTAATAACCATCATGCCTCTGCTTTGAGGGTGAAATACCAGAAAGTCCCTGGGAGAAGCTTCACACCTGAACTCGCC
This sequence comes from Cardinalis cardinalis, assembly GCA_014549065.1. Classification (NCBI taxonomy): domain Eukaryota; kingdom Metazoa; phylum Chordata; class Aves; order Passeriformes; family Cardinalidae; genus Cardinalis; species Cardinalis cardinalis. Next base: position 1,074,284 of record JACDOX010000082.1, read on the forward strand.
TTCTGTGCACCACCAGCTGCTGCAAGAATTATTTTTCCTCTCTAGATAGTCCATATAAACACCTGAAACTGGCTGCTACAGTATTGAAATTAGTCCAACATAAGATAAATATCCATCACAGACATCAAAAAAACCAACAAAATAAACCTTCAATATATTAAGTGCTCTAAAATCAAAACAAGGCATCTTAAATCAAGCTGAATGCATCTGAGTAGGTTTTCATTATCTAGATTTATCTTAGGTACGTGTCATTTCTGTCTCATTAAATTGCAATATAAATCGTATGCATAAAAATATTAAACATTTTTTTCTTCTCAAAATGACAAAAATGTGATAAAAGCCCACACAATACTTTCCCTTGCCTTGATGTTTGCAAGGGAGTACCATATGGCTTGACTGAATCCCTCAACAAGAGTTTTCCTGAATTCAAAAGTAATTTGATTTGGCAGCTCCTTCTTTAGAAAAATGTAAATTCCCTTAACATGTTTTAAATTATATTGTAGTTAATAAAGCATTATTTTCTTATCTGATGTACAAGCAAGCTGTTACACATTTTTCATTTTCACCATAAAGGTAAATTCTTCAACTTTCAGGACTGGCAGTAGTATTTTTCCAAACAATCTTCTCTGCACATGAATAATAAAGTAATATTTCATAATTGTCTCTATGCCTCCCCTGTATCTCAGCATATTAGGGCATGCYAAAGATCCAGAGTATATGGTAATCTTTCTCTTAAACAACTGTGTATGCTAAGAAAGAAAATCAAGCTTTATTGAAACCCATTTTCTTCTATAGGGGAAGGTGCAGCACGAGTTCTCAGCACYGGCAAAGGGCAGGCAGGCAGCATTTGACAGGAGGAATTCTCTGAGCTGCTGTGCTACAAAAGACCATCCTTCCTATGACTTGTCTTCCAGAACAACCAAAGTAATTAAATCYGCAACAAAGGGTTTTTCTGAACAGTTCTGCTTACAGGCCATGTGGTATAAYAGTCTGGTTTTGTCCTGGATTTCACACCAGGATGAAATCACTTTATTTTTCAGGATAGATGCAATAGCTACAAATAGAAATTGCTATTTAGTTACACTCCAGAGTACAAAGTAATTTATCATTGCTTCTGTGGGCCTAAAGAACCCGGGAATACAGGTTTTAGTACAATAAACTTTCCTTACAGCTGGGTTACAGGCTTTTCTTTACAGCAAAGGAAAATGAAGCTTGAGTGACTGCTGCTCACAGGTACCTCCACAACAAGACAATGAGTTAAGAAGCTGACAATGTCCACTCCAGTTTCACAGGAATGTCATAAGTACTTCACATCAAAAGTGTTGTGAAGACAGGGAAAAGAGGAAAATAAATGAATAAATAAATAAAATACCGTGGTCAGCTGAGAAAAGACTGCAAAATAAGCTTAAATTGACAGGTTGCCAGACATCCMCCCTGTGGAGAAGTTTGCACAGAGGACACAAGTTTCCACAGGACCTTCCACCAACTTTGTTTGTGGGCACACTGACGGGCATAAAGCCACAGGAAAAACAGCCATTATTAGGTCTAATGCCCCCATTTCCTTAGTTATATCTCCACACCTTTATATTCAGTAATTTCTGTGGCTCAGGGTGACCTGCACCAGGCTGAACAGACAGGGCTCTGCAGAAGCAGGCACCTGGGAACAGAAGTCCCAGAATAATGGAGAGACAGCAGAAGGACACAAGCAAACATCAATCCCTTCCCTGCCATCTAAACAAGTAATCAGCTAAAATGATCCTTAAAAAGGTGAGCTGGAGTTGTAGACCTGGTTTTCTATCTCCAGCCATTAAGGGATAGAGGTATACTGTTCTAGGAGTAGTCTCACTTCATTAAAACTATTATTWGAAAAGCAGGAAAACAAGAGGAAAAAAAGTCTTCATCCCCCAAAACCAAAATTCAGGCAATTCAGAGGATGCAGCAGATTTTCTGTATCAAAGCACAGTCCTAACTAATCTTACAGAAGCAATTCTAATTAGGCAGGAAATGAAGAACAGTTCATTTCAGACTGGCTGAAAGAACAGTAGATTGATTTAAATCAAATCACTGATTTTAATCACGGATTTAAATCAACCAAGCAGGACACCTTGATTTAGCTCATCAACTTTAATCTTGTACTTTTTACTTTTTTCCTAATGAAAGCTCATTCATTGTGTTAAGATAATGTGGGGAATTGTGAAAAGAACACACTTCGTGTTAAAATGGCTTAAAATCTTTATTCTCACTCAACATTAATGACTGTGACTTCAAAGCTTGAACTGACTATTTTTTTAACAGTTAAAAGCATAACTTTTAAAATTCATTCACATTTTAAGGCTCATGAAACACACTGTAAATTATTTTAGAGATTGTAATAAATCTAGRTCTTGATAAAGGAAAAGATTTTTGCTTAGGTATCTTCTAAAACACTCTGGGTAAAGCAACTCCAATTCGAGACACCACAGACTTCAATCCATTTCTGTGAAAGAACATTAGAGCCCAATAGAAGATAACATATTATGTAATTTAGGTACACCTRTTAAAAGTATAAAACCTGACATCGTGCAACATTCTCTTAAAAAAAAAAAATTAAAAGCTGTCAAGGTACCTTTGTAACTGTGTTAATACAAAAAATATGASGAAAATGGTGCTGAGATCACAACGATGAACTGTTCAGAGTACTTTGAATATGAGCTAGAAATCCTGATTAAATGCTATGCTAGGAAAAGAAAAAAAAGCGTCATAATTTATGAGGGAAAAATTTCTGAAGGTAGTATCAGCAAAAAAGGAAGAGGACATGTAGGAACAATCCTTGTGCTGGAAGAGAGCAGGAGGTGACAGAAGAGCGGAACAGATTTCATGTGTAGGTACGTGTAATACAATGTGGCAGCAGAATAGAGAACAGCAAAGTGTATTAATAAGAATGAAGAGAGACATTAAAATGAACTAAGGGATGTTTCAGGAGAGTGGACTGAGAGACACTATTACTAGTACACCTAAATGTTACCAGCGGACAGCGTTGGTGTTTCATTCAATATTGTTTCCTTTTTTTCCCTTTAGAGGCCTGACAGAGACGAAAGTCCTAAGAAAACACCCATCTGGTACCAGTGCACACCAAGACACAGCTCTCCATATAAAACCCAGCAAACCAAACACAGAGTTACATTAGCTAATAAATACAAGATAAAAGCACAGAGAGCTTGTAGCCGAGCAGTATCTCATTGTRGTTGTCGATACAGTTCTGACTGTTTTTGTTAGGCAAAAGCTGCAGATGAAAAATATCAACTCCCAATCTTTATGTGCTACTATTTAAATCTCCACCAGGGTGCTGGGGCTCTGCTAAAAATGAGCAATGAAAAAATGATGATGCTTTATTCATTAGTCCTGCCCCCAGCAGGCACTCAAAGCTGCAGACTCAGAGCTGCTTATTTCCCTGTCAATGTCTAAAGAACCTTTCCCTTCTCTCCTTAGCTCTGCAAAGCTCTGAAAGAAAGATGGGGATGGAGCCCACCTCGAACCATTCTGAGCCAAAGCAGACCTAAACAAAACTTACAATCCCCTCCAAAAAAGATTAAGTATGTTTGATTTGCTCATATTCTACTTCAGAAATCTCTGAGGATATTTTTTCCACTCTTACTGACAATGTTCTTGAGTAAGAAAAGATTTACATTTGAATTTGAAGTATTAAGGTACTTTTCCTTACAAACTATGGGAACCTGCAGCACAAARTGTCAATCTGCTAGCTGAGGCAGATGCAGTGATTCTGCTTTCAGTTTTCTTTGACATGGCAAAGAAAAGAAGGACTTTTTAAACACCACTTGAGAGCACACAAGTGATAAGAAAAATCAATCCAGAAGGAACATTCAGAAGAAAAATAGACAAAACCAAGCTACCGTGGGCAAATGATGGAGATTTAAGAAAAACTCTAAACTGCTGGCATTTGGCATACATGTCAGATAAATTAAAGTACAGCTTAAACAGCAATGCAGAATTACCTCTGCTTTATGATTAGAAGCTTCAGCTACTTAGTTTTGCTCATTTGCTTTGGAGGTAATATTTCAAGGTCCAAGCTACATAACCTGTGCACTCTTGGTAATTGAAGTTACCTAGCTGCAGCTCCAAGAAGTTAAAAGCAGAACACAGCTGCAGGTGGATTTGCTGGGTACCACAGTCTTGGAGAGCTGACCACTACAAATACATGCAACAGAGTAGGTTACACCACCTTAAATAGTTATACCCYTCACATATCAGCACCTAACTGTGCCAAAAGAAACACTCTGCAAAAGCAAGGACATGATGCCAGTTAAGAGTGAAAGGGGTAGCACCAGGAAATAAAACCAGCTGCACTAACTAACAACAGAGCCAGCATATTGGTCTCTAAGCATCTATTGCATGCTGTCTTCTCTCCCCTCCATCCCAGTAGAATTACCTAGTGCAGTTTACACCATGGATCAGACATGCTTTTGAAAGATGTATTTGTTAATGTCACCTCACCCTCCAGTGTTATAAACCAAGTTTATGCAATTTGGTGTGGATTGCTCAACCTTGGCCTCTCTTTCCAGCAGAGGGGAGGGAGAGAGGGGACAGAAAAGTTCTCTCAATGTCAGCACTTAACTTTCTCCTCTCAAGTCRTCACACCTGCACCTTTTAAATTAACAGGTTTTAAGTGAAAGTAATGCTCAATGCCCTCAAAATTCTGTAAAACAAAACCCCATACTTTCTATGCTTAGAGAGCTTCCATAAATCACACTATTAGAGTTGGACAATGAAACTGGTTCAAATGCTATTTCAGGGCACTGAAGATGCCTCATGATRTACTTTATCATCTATTTAATCTTAAACATAAATTTATCACTCAAAAAAAATAGTACCCTAATATACACCTACACTGCTTATAAACCTCAGCCTGTACAAGCCCCTCTAACCAGAGGAAAGCTGCACTGTCTTACAGACAATGAATACATCTTTGAATTCATATGTATATTTTTCTAAAATAACTAAGCTTGTAAAATTTATGTATTAAAGACAAAAAMCCCCAAACTTTTTGGTAATCAATAGACTCTCCCCCCCCCCCCCCCCAAAGACAAAGAGCATCTATTTAGTAAAATAACAGTTATCCCAGCTGGTTTTGGCACACCTAGCTGGGTACACCTATGCCAGCTGCTGCAGTCAGATGCAAATCAAGGACAGACTTTTCCCTGTTTTCCATCACAGCCAGAATTGCTCTGCTTAGTCACTTATCATAACAGAAACACACGCTTAGGAATAATTACTAAAAAACTCCTTACTCTGTACTTTTCACCAGATTTCACTGTGCAGATTAATCAAAGCATAAAAACTAATGATAGGTTAAACCTCGGACTTAGCTGTTTTCAGAAGGACACTGGCTATGTGCTGACACACCTGCTTTCTTGCCTCTTCTGTATTTCTGCTATTCATCTATCAAAGAAACAATCCTATTCTTGTCTTGTGGAAACAGCCACTGGAGAGAAGTGAATCATATTTTAACAAGAAGCCTTTTGGCTCTGTTATATTCAAAGGAGCCATACATTCAAGATAACACTGAGGCAGTTTTCTTTTCTACCTAACTTCTACATTGTCATTTTTGTGAAGAACAAATTTAAGCAGGAGTCTTCAGTCCTATGGCTTTTTGAGCTTAGGTAAATTGCTGGGTTTTTTAAAATRTCAACATCCTATGCAGTAGTATTTTACATTAAGAAAAAAGCCCAGTCTTCAAAATAATTATTTCCTTAGAATTACAGTCCATCACCTTAACTTGTGGTTTGTCTTCCACTGAACACAGAATGCAGCATTCTTTATTTTCATTGTTTACACAGGACATGCCATCTTAAACAGAGTTTACATTTTTRTGTGATAGCGGCTGCTTTTCAACAAGTGTATAAAATTATTTCCATTAACAACCTGTTTTTCTGGTTTAAAAAAAAAATTCACATGAAATAAGTTGTAAAAATGTGAAATTTTGTTAAAACACTGATTATTCCTAGTAAAAAAAGAAAAAAAACAAAGCCAAAATAAAGTTCAATTAAAGATTATTAGTATTACAGTGGGTATTTCAGGCCAAACATTAACACTTCGATAGCTAAATAAAAATATTTCTGATTATAAAATTTACACTTGGAGTTAAAAAATAAGTGCATGTACAGTCTTTTTGAGAAATTGATGTTCTAGCTATCAATTTTTTGAGGGGTAATTTTAAAGTTTATATCTGGTATGAGCTGGAGCTAACACATCTGGTTTTAAAGGTACATTGCCAATAATAAGTTCAACATTTTACAGATATATATGACATATTCCTAGATTTTGAGTAATTTAAATACATCAAATAGATACTTTCTTCCATGGTTACAAAATTTTAGATGATCACTTTCCTGTTAAAAAACACAAACAAACAAACACCCCCCCCCCCCCCAAACAACAACAACAACAACAAAAAAAAACCCAAAAACCTTCAAACTTGAAATTTTGGCACATTTCAGTGCTTGTGGGCTGGAAACCTAACAGTACCTAGGTGTATTCTGTAACTTGCTTTTGCTGCTGTTTGAAAACCACATTTGTGACCAGGTTATGACTTTTCCTCTCCCTGCCACAAGTTTAAAGAAAAGGGATCCAGCTCAGCTCTTCTAATGCAAGCAGTCTGGCAAGTGGAAATTCTAATTTACTAAGAATTTTACACAGTTCTGCAGAACCCTTTATATAGCAAAGCAGAAACCTACAGTGATGTTAAATCTGTCATCTATTAGGATTTGATCTCTGCATTATTCTTTCACCTCCATATTCCTGTATGATACCAATGAAGGACAAATAAAATAACTTGAAATATTCAAGTTAGCAGATTAAGATGGGACTTATTAAAATACTAAGAAACTGTAATATGCACTCAACTAAAAAAGAACTCAGAGATTTCTGKTTTCTGGAAAGAGAAAGTGGGCTACATGTAGGGTATGTATGCACCTACACACCTGCCTATGTCCGTGTTCATTCACACTATCAATATGGACAGATTTCACAAAATCTTCTTTCCAACCTCACACTCATATTACTGAAACATCAAATAAAAAAAAAAAAAGAACCACCAAGCCAAGTTAGTGAACTCATTACAGTTTCTGGAGATTTCAGCCTTCAAGTTCCCTTTAAGTGCATGAAGAGAAGATAAAACACAATAGCTGTGGCTTGGGTTCTGATTTCAGCTGCTGCTCCATAGATCACTGRAATTTAAAAGTTGTTCCAGGTTCATACTAGAGAAAATAAGATCTGGCTCTACATTTTTAATGTCATCATGTATATTATTTAAATCACAGTGGAAAACTTYGCTATGGCCACCAGAAAAAACCACTGAAAGCTGACTATTTCAAATCTCCATATCCTTGCTTCCCTCCCTGCTCAAGCTAGTCAACCAACACAGCATTATCTTTCATGCTGCATCTAAATTTATTCTCCTCAACACACCAGTCAGCTTTCATGTAAAGCAGGGTGCAAGACTTTATGTAAACCAAATACCTTAATTTGAATAATTTACTGCTAGGAAAATTATATGTTCTATATCTAGAGTAACAAGCAAAGTATCAATAGAAAGCCACAACCAACCTATGAGTACTAGAGAAAGAAAGGTCTTTTGGCTAAAGCTCTAAATAAAAGACAAGGACACTTGTATTCTTGTTCTGCCACCAAAAAAATTAAACTTTGTGCATCAGGCAAATTGCTTTCAAACCTTTAACAAGCTCTATAGTATTCTGTGATAATATTACACTGTGTAAAAAAAAAATAAATTATCTGAGTATAGTTAACCGATCCAATACCTGAGTACTGATATGCAGTTCAGGTTTTCAGTAAAAATGTAGTTTTAAACTCTGTTAGGTTAAATGCTGAGGGTACATAACAAATGATGACAAGCTGTTCTGATTTAAAGGCAAACGCTTGTATTTCATTAATTCAAAACAATTACTGTATTCTCTATATCATTAGAGTTGCAGTACCCAAGACACCATAAAGCCTACACAGGGTGGCAATTCAAAGCAATAACTGCCTTCTTGTGGCTGTTTCCTTTCTTGATTTAAGCACATTCATATCTAGCCCAGGTGCCCAAGTAGGCAGATGGAAGTTGGACAGCTGTTCTCTTATCTGATRCTTTCCTCTGATGGATAAAGGGCACGCAGACAGTTTGTTAATGAATGTTGGCTTTCCCTACAGATCATGAAGCAGGCTGGACTTGTCCAGTAACATCCAAGAAGATCAAAATGATCTCTAAAATTGGCTAGGCTTCAAACTTACACAGTAAACAGTTAATGCCCACATCCTTTGGGAACAAAAGAAACCTTGACTAAAACACCACAATTTTGCCCAAAGGTTTCACCTACTTTCAGTCTTACCCAAGCAACGCACAGGACTCTCTCTGTTGAGTCCCTTTCAGGCTAATTAATCCTTTGTTTCACAACAAACTCAGAGAGATCTAAGTGATTTTGCTGACTTTTGCCCAAACAGGCCTACACAGTCAGGTTGAAGGCAGAACAGCTCAGGAAGCCCACTGAGGCACAYTGAGCTTTACCTAACACTTTGTAACTGGATTACAGCACAGGTGCTCCCTTGGCTGACCTGCATTTCCACTCTAGGGATGGTATTACAGGAGTAGCTGCCTCTGAAGTAACCACAAAACCTGCTATTTAATCCAGCTTCTACAGGCACTGCAAATAACCCCTTCTCAATGCACACTTAGTATAAAAATACACCCAATTCTGCAGAAAAATCTGAAATTAGTCTGATAGTGACACCTTTGTGAGCCTTTTGTGGGGTTTTATGACACATCAGCCTTATATATCTGGGGAATAAGTAAACTGAATAAACACAATAATAATTTTTCAAATGATTCTTTAAGACATTCTATAMGTATTTTAAGTTGAAATACGAATTTATAAAGTGCTTCTGAGATTCTAACCTCCAGGTTTAATTGCATGAATAAAAAAAATTGTTATCATTTGGCACCCAACTGTGAAAACAAAACCACCATTTTCTCTTTTGGAAAAACAAAACAGATTTTGCTTTCAGCTTGTTTTTCATGAAACATAATGTGGGAAGAAGCAGCTTTAAACTGCTGCTTTTAAGTGTCACTTGGAGGCAAGGCTACTTAGAAAATTAAACCCATAATACATTGTATTACAAATGCAACTCCASGTCTCTTGGGCATTAACCTCATGTTCTAAACACAATTTAATTTGGCTCTGCTGCCTGTCAGAAAATTGAGAAGAGAAAGCAAGACTTTTCCAGTACAGCACAGGGATCAGTCCTTCTAAGAACTTGCTACTCCACTATACAAAATCACGGTGTGCAAATAGCAGAATTATTCCTTTTCACTTCCTATTTTCTGTTCAAAAATTATGTGACAGCAAAAAGCAGTCAGTGCAGAAAGTATTAAAACACACATCTAATCTACTTGATTTTAGAGATGCCAGCATATTTTTATCTGGTATTACAGATTTGCAATCTTCCATAGTGCTAAGATACCACAGTTTCTCTCTGCATTTCAAATGCTGGCTTTGTTAGGGCTTCTATTACCATGGTATGAAGTAACCTGAAGACTCAGCCTGCACTGTACCAGGTGCTGCACATCTCTGGAGGCAGACTGCCACACACCCTTGCAAAGCAAGCAAKGCAGAGGCACAAAATGAAAGGCAAAGCATTTATTCTTCCACTTTTCCTCCCCACTTCCCTGCCCTCAAAGAAGCCACAGGAATAGAATCTGGYRAGCAGACACTGATACGCTTTGGAGGTGAGAAGCTGGACCGTGGAGCTGGGAATGCMACTGCAGAACAGGTCACACCTGCTGCTCACCAGCAGCCTCAGCTGCACACAGAAACCTTGAAACCTCTCTCTTTGAGATGATTTTCTCAAATCCCATCCTGAAATTGCAGAAAGGGACAGACCCATCTCTAACAACGGGCCAGAGACTGAAATCAACTTCTCCAGTAAGATTAACCCAGGAATTCAATTGTAAATATGCCACTGCTGTGGTACCTTGGTTGGCCTGTTTTACATGGTGAAAAGGCAGGAGATGAGAGGGGCTAWGGAGGCAAGGACAGCTGGCTTTCTAGGGACTGCACATTTCACAGATTCAAGAGATCTTAAAACCTGTTAAGTCCTGGGCTCGCAGCCACAAGCTCTGTGAGCACAATAAAGGCCAGCTCTGGAGGAGTCCAGACAAAACAGACACTAAGAGAAACATGCTTTTCCAGGTCTGGCTTACAAAAACGACATTTCCCTGTAAGTTCTCCTGTTAGCAATTCCCCATGGACGCTGCTGCCAAGGGCTGATGGAAAATGAAGCATAAGGAAGGAAGCAGAGCCTGCATCCGCTGGTGCAGGATGATCAGCCATAAGCAAGAGATGTTCTGTTTGCTCCACAGGCCTGAACACTCACCACTTATCACATAACCTCATGCTTTTCATCTGAAAAGTGTACAGCTGATAAAGCTGCTCCTGGACAGAAACCTTCCTATTTTTAATAGGGAGGAAGAAATGAAAGTAGTAGAAAACTACAGAACAATAAGCCTTGATAAGCAACAGATATTTTACTTCAGTTAAAAATTATTATAGAACATTTATAAATCAGGATCCTTCTTAAAAAAATTAATCAGAGATATATTTATGTATGAGCAAGACAGCACAGATATTAAAATGAATTTCGAGAGTCAGGATTGCTTTTTGAGTGATCAAGGTGACATAATGGAGAAATCTGATTTCCTGAATTGCCCCTTAGTTACACCTTGAGAAGATACCCAGCTTGGCATCCCAAGGCCAAGCACAACCAATTGCACTGCTTCTTAAGATTATTATGTCTACACAGTGTGAGATCCCCCAAAATTCTATTATTATGAGTAAGTGAAAKTCTGCAATCTCATATAAATCTATAAAATGCTCTATTCATCGTATCAGAACTACAATTACATATTTGGAGATTAAAAAAACCTGACAAATCAAACRCCAAGTATTCCAAATCTACCCCAACTCAGCAAATTCAGAGCTGTAAGCTGTCAAATAAACAATTTTTTTCTTATTATTTGAAGACATCTCTGAATACATCCTAAGAGGAAAGCAACCAAAATCCTTCTATACCTTTAGAAATGTAATTTTTTGAATCAAAGGAACAAGGATTTGTAATAAGGTATCTAAAATTTAAGGTGACATCAGGAAAATTCCCAACTACAACAGAATCAACAACACAAGTTGTTGATAGCTGCAATCCCCACACTCCCCTCCCTCTTCTCTTTCCTGCCAAGTTGCAGAGAAGTGTAGAGCACCAAGTGTTCCCTCTTTGTGTATATAAAATGAAAGTTCAGGATGTAACTCAGCCCACATTTCCCCAGCTAGAAACTAACCTGACTTGGACTTGTCCCCATCTGGAAGAAACACGTGACAGGACATAATGGGGGGGAAACTGCACAGGRGACTCATCACAGACCCAACCCCGGTGCTTTTTCACTAACACCAGCTCTTCCCACATAATCTCATGGCACTCTAAATACTGAGTGTTATAAAGGCGAACTGTGTAAATATGCTTTGGTTTTTTTTGCTGTTAAACACATGTCAAATCTTCCATGTCACATTAAAAAGACCAGCAAACAGTTTTTCAAAGGAAGAAAGTAATAAATGACTTATTTACTCTGCTTAGTGGGATACCCTGTCACATCTCCAGGACCTCCATTAATGCTCCCAGTCCTCTTCTGGTTGTCCACCCATTACCTGCAGGCCTAAAATGCAAACAGCACTGTGCTCTGAAGTGCTTGCTCTTGCCAAGTACAGGAGCAGAACTCCCAGTTTTTCCGGTGTTCATCACTTATAGCTTTGTCTTACACGGGGTTTTTAGAGGAGGTGGGAATACAGACCAGCACAAGCACAAAGTCAGCCAAAGATGCATCTTTAGGAACGGCCAGCTCTGGGTAGGTGTGTACCCAACGTGGCCCTGAACACCCTGCAGAATCACAGGCTCATAACAAAGTCTGGGTTGAAGGGGGCTTGGAAATCCTCCAGTGCAACCTTCTGTTTAATGGAGAGTCCATACCTGGTTATGCATGGCCCTGTCAAGCCAATTCTTAACTATTTACAGTGAAATACTACATTTTTATCTAATACCCTTCAAATTAGGTAACAAGGGTAAGAAGAGCACTCAAATACCAGATAGGTGTTGACTTTAATGGACACCTATCATTTTGACTGATTTTCATATATTAAGTTTTCCCTTCAAGGAATGATCACTTCTAATACAATTTCAAGACAGAAAGCAAATGCAAGATTAAAAGTGGCTCGTAAATCACCCAATATCCTCCAGCTCTAATATCCAAATCACCCAATATCCTCAATAACATGGAGATAAACAATAAAAATGCAGTTCCAGAGACTTTACCAAAGCATCCTAGGGACCTTGTACCCCAGTTGCCATCTGGTGTATAACTCAAGCCACAATATTGTTTTCCAGCTAGAGACAGAAAGAAGCTGGTGAGCTGTTCTGTAATTATTGTGTGACAGTACTAGAATACYTTGTTTATGTTGGACTTGGGTCTGTCTAAATCTTGCTGATATCAATCAGCTTCAGTGAGTGCTGGATCAGATCCACACCTGAGAATTTAAGCAATTTAATTAAGGCTTTGTCAATCCCAAAGTTTGTTCAAGAAGCATCTTGCCATTAACAGAAGTGGACAGGTTGTTCTTTTAAACTTGTAAGGCTCTCCCTTGAGGACCACAGCAAACACTTTAGGTCCTTGATCTACAGCTAAGGTTAATCTGTTTTAACAATGTCCTAATCAGCTAAGATGTGCTGGATATTGATGAGAAAGAGAGCAGAACAGAGCCTTGATTAACTGAAGGGCAAATTAAGTTTTCAGCTGAATCCTGGGACACTGAAAAAAGAACAGGTGGAAGAAGGAGGAAAATTTGTCTCCTGAAGAATAAGGAAAGATCTGAAACTCKAACTCTCTGTGCAGAACAGATAACTACAGGAGAGGCATTTGGACAAAGAAGAATTACAATCAATCAAAACTGGAAGGCTCAAAGGGTGGTTCCATTAAGAAACTCAATATCAGATTAAGACCACAGGGAAGAAAGATCCTCTGAATGGAGTTTTATTAAAAGGACTATTTTAAGAAAAAAAAGAAGACAAAGAAATGTGACTTCAAGTTGTGAAAGAAGGCTTCCTGCCTGCCCTGAACTCTGCCCCTGATTGCTAAAATAGGTGCTATTTGCCCTTTCAATAGCCACCTCTGTGGATTTTATCAAAGATTTTTCACGGAAAACCAGGATCACCACCTACTTGTTAGGAAGAATTACACCAGTATTGTAAGATATGCCTGAACCACCAGTCTCCAAAAAACATCAGCAGCTGCTGAGAGGACATTTCATCTCTCGAGGCTGTGATTAACTATCCTGCATCTGATGCCGGGAAGCAAAAGTAACAGACTCTGCAGCCAAAATACGAAGTCAAGAACTTAACAGCTGATCATCAAAGAGATCATTCTCTAGAATATGCGCATGATCTGTAGCATTACATRTGTATGGGGAAATGTTAAAAAGTAACATTTCTTGTAACATAAACTGCAACAAATCAAGGGAAACACATCACCAAAAGAATTTTGAGGAAAAAATTTGCTGATTTATTCTTTAAGTAATATCCCTCTAGATGGTTCTGAAATTTGGTGTTCTTGTTAAAGTTCCTCTTATAAAGTATCACTGAAAGAAGCATAACACTGAGAAAAAAAAACCAGTATAAAAGGTGAGGAAGCAGAAACAACTGAATAACAAGAGGTTAGGCAAAAAAAAACTTAAAGTGATTAATTTTTTAACTAAATTGAAAGTGATTCAATACCAAACACTAGCAAAATTAACACGGCCCATCAAAATTGTTTTACATGAGATAAAAAAAAATAAAATTCAAAGAACATTGAAAAATAAATTAAGAATCCTAATTTCTTCTGACTCTATTAAATCACAAAATACTTTGTAGATCTTAAGCTTCTTAATCTGTAAAGAGACTTTTGGTACWATAAGCCATTAAAAAATTCTTTGTTTTCTTAGAAAATTATCAAGACCAGTATCTTTAGTATATGTCTTCAAACTCTGGTTTAGTAAGGAGGGCTTTCTGAATGTTGTTGCCCATAGTCTTAGTAATGTCAAAATCCTCTTTGTTTTTTAGCATACAAATTTATTTTGATTCATGAACAGTCCTTGAGCTGAGTAAAAATTTGCTTCTACCAGTACTTGAAGCATACAGAAAACCTACCAAAAAATGCAGCTGATTTCACTACCACTAACATTCCTGGCTTATCTATTCATGCTGTAAAATTTCCATTTCAGCTCCTCAGGAACTCCCACTCTCCTTTTAAAGGCAAGTATGATCAGGGCTAAGTTTGCTTTTAAAAAATTTGACTAATTTTTTTGTATGCTGATGTAAAGCCTACCAAGCATTTGTTACAAAAACACAGTCCTAAAGTCATAAACTCAGGATATTTATCTCACTGTATTTTTGTTACCCCCAACAGAACCCTCTACAGCCATTCTCTGACTAAGAAAGAYTAATAAAGCAGTAAACTCAGGTAAAATTGATTTCACCTAACTGTAATTACATTCAGTGTGGGGTTTTATGCCACKTCAGCATCACCTTTATGTTCAGATGAGGGAAAATAGCATTTCTAAGGAACTAAAAAGAAGAGTCTTGCTCACAGTGAAACATGCCCTCCTGACCATGAGCAGATGCTGTTTAGACAGCTGACTCAGATGTACACCTGCCCAAGTGGTCAGATAAACTCCTGTGATTACTGTACTCAAAATATTTGGAAAAAAATTCCACACAGCCAACAGTATTTTTAAGGAAGTTATCAACAGAAGCTGACAGTCAGATATTCTGTGCATAAGCCTGCAACTGTTGCAGCTCTGCCTTGGAGAGGAACATTTACAAACCCAAAGCTACCAGCAGTCCTCCCCAGAGAGCAGGGATACCCAGTAAAATCCATGTTGGCCACTCTACAGGTCTACATGGGCAGATCTCCCCCCTCAGGTGGGACTCAAGTGACTCTGGATACCTGAGAAAGTCCCAACACACAAAATAACTATACAGCATAATAGAGCCTCAAGGACTGTTCAGATATCTATCAAGATTTTTTTCATATGGTTGCAAAAAAAAAAAGCATCCTCATTTCTATCACACTGGTACAAATACTCATGATTTTGCAGTCACTGGTTTGCAAGATRAAATGCTGAATAAGCAGTTTCAGTATTTTACAATTTTTGCAGACAAAAAGTAAAGGTTTTCTAGTAAAAATGCTGACATTAACTTGCTCTAAGCATTACCAATATTTTTTAAGTTAGAGAACCAGAGAAAAAAACAATATTTGCAAAATCATGTAATAGATCAGTGCTGAGAGCATTACTTTTCACAGATACCATAAGTGATGGATTTCTTTCCCCAAAGATTGGAAGATATTTCCCAGACACTGTATACAGAGAGAACACTGCACAGGCATTTAATCTAGTCTCTAGGAAGAAAACATTCAAAATGTTTAGAGGATGYACAAATGACACCAATGTATGAAACTTTATTTCACAGAGATGCTGATATTGAGGAAACTACTTATAAAGATTCCCTAGATATTTCAATTAAAAACCTACAGAATTTTTAAATGATATCACCATTACCATAGTTSATCAAGATTAAAAAAAAGCATGTAATGGTTTATGTTACTTCTTCAAGTTAATTTCATAGCTTCAACTAATAATAACTAGGATTAGAGGTTTTCTTGTTAGCAACTGGCAAACTGATTCCTTAGCAAACTTTTTTGACCCGTAAAATAAGTAACTAAATGTATACGAGAAAAAAAGCTGTTTATAGTTTTAAGACTGCAACAACTGAAATTGTGAGCTGATTCTTGAAGTCTGTTCCTGTGAGAAAGATAGGCCTTTTTTTTGTTAATCTTTTCTTCTACTTCGTACTCTCCAACACAAGTGAAAAAGAGACACAGTAAATTCACAGGATGGACACAGAGTTTCTGTTTCAAGGGAAGAATCCAAAATTTTTCTCATTTGCTTTCAGACAGAATTTATCTAGGAATATTTTGTTGAGACTAGCCACAACAAAGATAAATATTTATCTATTTATTTCTAGCTACATCSCAAGCAGCACAGGGATCCTCCCCATGCTCTCCTTTAAGCATTTTAAGCTGCTATTCCTTATCTTTCACAGAGCTGTTGGCTCTTTATGATTTCATCATGATCTTCTCTTGATGATCTAAACTCACTTTCTGATACCCGTAATTTTTAAAGTTTCCTGGCACTTCTTCAAGGAAGTCTTTGGTCAGAATCACTTAGGATGAGCTTATTTCCCACAGTAATGAAGAGCTGAGGGAATCTGCTTTGAGACACAGCCAAGAAACTTCTAGTTTCAAAGTTTAAACACGCCATCGTTGATTGTAACATGTCCTTTGCTGCAGACTGTGCTACCCCACCTGAGCACATTTGTTTTGCCAGTGAATCAGTATTACTTGAATCCTGTGCACTTGGGGGAGAGATGATGGGGGAAAGGACCTGCAATTTTGACTATCCAGCTCTTCTGCCTCCTCAGGATATCAGTATTAGATATTTGGATGGATACCTATCTGCTCCACTGAACAGGGAAATTAGCTGGTATCTACTGATCTGGAGGACATGTACAGGGATTTCATTTTCTCATCTATCTGCACAGACTGACTGACTGCTGTCACTGTTATGAGTAAATACAGACTTTATTAATCACTATGTAGCCCTTCACASGGAAGGATAAATGCTGCCATTCTTTTTCTTTGTGAGATCACAAAACTAACAGATAGAAATTATTATTATCCTCTACAACCACGGATAACTTATGTAGTACCATGTGTTTCTAATGGTAAAGAATAATACTGATGACAAGAAAATGGATTTAACACATCCTGACCTATGTCTGCATTTTCTTCCTACAGCAAAAGAAATAACAATTGAGTAGGATTCTTTATAGTATAATCTGAACTACCATGCAAGAATCAAGGTTGGAAAAGAGCAGAGTTGGTGCAGATTATATCAACATACTGTATTAAAGCTCTCTGGACACRTACTACCTCCAGAGTTTTATTTCATTCTTCCCTAAATCTCTGCAGTCATTTTGTGASAATTGTGTCTAAGCCAAGAGCAAACAAATCCTTGTTACAAGCCATGTTTTACATCCCTTCTGCAGTCAGGATGAAAGCTGTCTTTGTAAGGTACATGACAACAGACTGCAAAGGTTTAGCRGTGTGACTTTACCCTGGATTGCTTCCATTGCCATATTCAGATTTAAATTCAGGAGATGAGGTGCAGCAATAAGAGCAGTGTCTCCCAAAAGGGTTAGATGCACAAAGGAGAGCTGGCTTTTTCTTCTATGCTTTTGGGCAAATCTCTTGAGTACAGAACAGAAGATAATCACAAAGGCTGACAGACTGGGATACAGTGGGTTTGAATAGGCTTTTAYTTTTTGTTGTATAGATAACTGTTTTAAGTCAATTCCTCATGGCCATCAAAATTAAACATTTTATTTAAAACTCAWGATAACATGCTTTTGAACATAAAATGAGAGCCAACACACCAGGGGTTACCTCTGCCACTCCCTGCCCTTCAATTCCAGTACCATTGGAAATGCTAAAGGAAATCAGAGGAGGGAAGAGACAGTACTCTACAGAGATTTAGAACACAGCTGTCTTCTCATGTCATAAGAACCCTGGACTAAAAGTCATCTAACTTTATGGAGCAACTTAAAAAAATGATTTGGGGGCACTTTTAAGTGTACTAGTTGCTCCTTCAGAGATTCCAAAAAAGCAAATTAAGAGTGTATACTTACTGGCTCACCAAGAGGGATTACTTTTCTCATGCAGGACAATCTGAATGATCAGTGCTCCAAGAGCAGCTRTCAGAAAGCCCTGAAGGTCTCCTGCTGGTGAACTTCAAAAGCATAACTAATCCTGCCTGATTCTGGTAGGAAGTATTCACTCTCCCAGCTCTGCTRGGGAGGAGATAAAGGAAAAGCAATAGGTCACAGAAGCATCAAGCACTTCAGAGGGAGTCCTGTGTTTCCTGTCTCGTTTTCCAGCCCTAAAGAGCATAGTGATTTACCTGCTGTATTTTCTCTTCAGAGGATCCCAGGCCATACTTCTTCATCATAAAGTTTGCAAGATTAGAGTGGGAAAGGCAAGAAAAACCCAAACAGCTCCTCTGGCCACCTGCCCTCTTCCTGTTGCACTCTGCCCTCCCCAAGCAACAAACCAGACACTCTGAACAAAATGAAAGCCACACAGTTTTCTGTGGATGTCTCTGTTYCACCCACCAAAAGCACACACACACATTCAAAGTAGAGGACAAGGCCAGAGGTTTCACCTGATCTAGAAACTGGCTCTGGAGAGATTCATCTTAATTAATTACATCCTGCTTTATAAATGCAGCAGACAACGTAACACATGTGCTACACCAGTTTCAACAGTGCTGGAGAAAATGAAGTAGCTGACAAAGGGGAAAAAATTGCCTTTTCAACCTTTTGCCATTTGAAATTAATTGCAAAACATGCACCAGTGTACTGTAAAAAAGCTGAAGTCTATAAAAATTTGCAAAAGTAAGGACCCTCATGTATTTGATATATACTTAATATGATTTTATTTTGAAATAACAATGAATTTTTAAACAATTAACCAGTTTACAGGCATTTTTGTTATGTATACATAGGCCACCTATAAAAGCAGTATTACCATTTCTGTTTTTCAAGCACAAAAGCTGAACAAAATGAAAAGAGAAAAATCAACTGTTTAGTGCAGATTTGAGCTTAGAGAGCCTGGAGCTCATATCGAGCAGAGTAATGAACTTGGCAACCAAACATGGAACACTTGAAAGTCATATCAGCCCTCATTTCAAGGTGGGTTATGTGCAGGGTCTCCAGCCTGACAGATATCTCAGGTCACTGACCTGACATCAGTGGGACGAGCAAGCAGGAAGGGAGGCGCAGCTGAAGGACCTTGTGAGTGCCAGCCTCTGCACCAAGAGGAGACAGCAGCTCTTGGCAGCCCAGGCACCCCCAGCTCTTCCCATTTCCAAAGCAGCTGGAAGAGGAATGCAAATGGCGACTCTAAGTAATCAACAAAAGCCAAATGCTAAGGAAGTTACTTCACAGACTGACATTTTTAAGGTGAATAGGACCTGACCACTCTGCATTAGTTTCAGCAGTTATCAGGTTCTTTAACTTCACACTCTGTTTCAAATAGAGTAAGTCAGTCATTGCTCTCTAAAGAGGCCTAATTAGTCAGCCCAGAGTGTGTGAAACTTCATTTCAGAATGAAAAAATGGCGTCCCAGAATACTTAGTTAACCTAAGTTAACTAMTCACATACTGCCTAGATCAAAGGCCAGGAACTTGAGAACACAGCTTACATATTCATGATAAACTACAGATCTCTGAAAGCAAGGCTGGTGGAAGACTCTGGACAATACATGCCCATGTGGCAATAAATCCATTTATGGTGCCAAATTAGTTTTCCAATTTACARTGTAGAGTTCTCAGGAAATCTTGCTCCAGTTGTTCAAAACCATCATGATCCAGCTTGAGCAGATGTTTAGCAATGAAGCAAGACAATTGGTACCTTATTTTGATGTTGAATTCAGATAAGAGTGAGATTAAGCAACTGAAGTACAGAATTTCCTCAAATATCCCTGAACAATAAGGTAAAAAAATAATGGCATATTTAGAGAATGCTGAGTACTATTGTCTTTAGTGATTATATTTCTAATTGTAATTGTCATCAGCTTCTCAGGAAGACTGTAAAATAACAAAGGTTTCAGGAGTGGAAATTGAACAAGCGAAAAACTACAGATTTATAAATAAAATTTGYAAAGCTTTCTAGCAGACAGTCTTTTAAACTACGCCCTCTAAATAACTGTTGTCCCAAGACACAGYGCAAGAACTGAAGTCTCTGGTCATGAACCCACAGGACAAAAAAATCCAGCAAGGAAAGAGACACTTCAGCACACTTTTTCTCCTTAGATGGCCAAAGCACACAATACCTGCCAGCATAATTGCTTGTTTCAATAAAAATACTTAGATGATCTATTTTTCAGTGAAAGTAAAGGCTTTTAAAGATCCCTGCAGACTAAATTTATCAAAAGACCTTCATGATTTTCCTTATATTGATGTTTTCATACAATGTTGTTGGAGTGAGATCAAAGAACTCATTGCTGTCTAGGAGCAACATCACAACTACACATTCACATATAAAATAGAGGCCACAGTGAGCAAAGATCAACAATTTGGAGCATTCTCCTGACAAAACACAACTGTCTTACCAAAGTATACACAGCAGGCATGAGTTGCTCACTTTGCTTTAAACAATTGAAGTGACCTAGCCTAAGTCACTCCTCTGACAAATGCACAATTGAGAAATGATTCTTAGCAAATGGGGTGGGGGAATGCTGAATGGGAAGTTTTAGTGCTCTGCATGTGTCATTCATACTAAACTGCCTTTTTATTAAAGTGGACTTGTCTGTACTTGAGAATTCAAGAGTCACATTACATGTCTGCACAGAGACCCTGGGAGGTTTGGTTACAAAAGCCAGACACGGTATTGTGTATTCCCTGATGACAAGAAGTCAGCAGAGCCTATTACATCACTTCAAAGTGGTCAAGCAAAGGCAGGAAACCCCCTGACGTTATCTGATAAATTGTTTTGTTAATTAGTTTGGCACCAGCATGTCTGGWATCTAATACTTATGATCCACAGCCTACCAAGTACATGCTATTAGATTCCTGCTATTTTGTGTCAACAAGAAATGTAGGCTGTGAGAAAGGCCTTTGTAGTAAAGTATTGGAGGAGAGAAAAGTCAGAGGGGCAACACTACATTTCCCAAATAAGTAAGGAAACCAATGCATTGTGCTAGGATTGACTATTGCTAATAAGCTACCATTAGGGAGAGAACCTCACAGTTCAAACCAACTCCAAGCATATCACATTTCACTACTAATACCTAGTTTTCAAACACAATTCATTGTTGGGCAAGCCCCCTAACCAGGGTATCAAAAGATCTTTTTTTTCCTCTTACGATACATTTCAAGCAATCTTCAGGCATATCCAGTATCAAGATTATGACTTAAGARGGGAAGCAAAGAAAAGACAATAATCCAGAGAGTGACCTATTTCACAGAATCATCACAGAGTAATTCAAGTTAAACAGGATCACAAGAGGTCTCTAGCCCAGCTCCTCTGCTCAAACCAGAGTCAGCCATAAGACTGCAYGGGACTCCTCAAGGCTTGATGTGGGCAGATCATAGAATCATAAAAGCCCCTCCTCTATGGCAGGCTCCTCACCACAACTGCTCCAGTTTACCCACATCTGTCTTTTATCTACAGGCCCAAAATCAGGAGTAGTATTCCTGATGTGGTACCAGTTCAAGGGAGTAGCTCCTTCACTTGGCCTGGTGTTCTGCTGTTAGTGCAGCCCCAGACAGCATCTGCTCTCTGCTTCAAGGGCACACTGCCAGCTTGGGGGCAGCTCATCTGTTGAGACCTCTGGGAGATCCCAGTGAAAACTCAGGGAAAGAAGGTTCTGCAGACTTGGGCTGCCTGCAGAGTTCTTATCTGTGTGCACTGTCACTCAATCTGTCCTGTGCAGCAGCAGGCCAGCATTTTCCTTGTTTATTCTTTTACTGCCCATCCAGTGGCAGAAGATTGCCTTGTGGTCCTCAACATCCCTTTCCACTTTTAGCTCCAGGTGAGCTTTGGCTTTCCTAACACAATMAATGTGTGCCATGGCAACACTTCTGAATCCCTCCTGCGCCGCCTGCTGCTGCTCCCACCTCCCCAGCACTGCCCACTCAAAATGAAGCTCAGTTCTGATCTACCTACTTTTTTTTGCTAAGAGGCAGAATGCTCAAAGGAGGGAAGGAAAATATCAGCATTAAGAACTTGCCAGGTAACTTGAAATCCTCTCACAATCTTGAGCTCCATCATTTCATGGTTGATTCAGTCATTGACTACACCACCATTTTCTATTTGTTAATGGGCTACAGATCAGGAAAATATTACCCCTAGCTGGCCCATTAGTGTAAGTGTTAACAAAAAAAGTAATTCTAAGTCCATTTCAATATCAATTTTAAGGTATTAAGTCCAGTATAAATGGTGGATTTTGTGGAAAAATGCATTTAAACTGCTTCTAGACTTTCAAGTCTCTTAGTACTCAAATGTTTTGATTTGCCTACTTTGCTCAGTCATAAACATGGGACAGTACGAATTCAGATATAGAGCTGCATTTGATACCAGTGGTCACTGTACCCAGACTTATGGCAGTAATAAGCCTTTCAATGTCTGGAGATTATTCTAACTATTAGAAAGATAATGTAATATGAACTTCCAGGCTAAGAAATACTTCTGTATTGAAGCTTATGGCAAAGCACAGGAAAATAAAGCTTGAGCTGAAAAATACTCTCATCAGTATTTTAGTGTTTTTTACTTAGTTTATCTAAAGCAACCAGATGCGTGCAATGAATAAAAATGTCTATTTTGCAGCATTTCAGCCAGTATTAGAAAAATATACACTTGAGGACACAAATATTGGCAGAAGGAATCCTCTGCCTGAATTTGGATATATGGTAGTTTTGTAGGTCATGCTAAACTTCAAAGAACAAATATAAAAATCGCCCAATTCTTCTTTTTAATAAACAGCATTTTTGAACGAGAAAGGCTAAAGGAGACTATTTCTTTCACAGCTATAMCTACTTCTACTATTAGCAAAAGGCTTCCCCCACCCCCATGTCTAGACAGCAGTTTTTTATGTGACAGAGACCAAGCAGCCCAACCTAGCCATCAGGCAGTAGAAGTAGCATCAGTCTTTTTTAGCAGTGTCATCCGTGATACTTTTTTTTTGGATGAGGCTTCCATTTAACATATTCAGCTGTATCTGATGTAGATGACTGTCTGCTAGGACGAAGACAGATGACCCCTCTATATTATCCTGTARGGGAGTTGCATTGATTTTGCAATACCACCTATTCACTGTTTCAGTTCACGGTCCAGCATTTTTGTCAGTACTGGCAGTTATTTCTCATTCTCCTTCTGTGAAGAATCCCCATCTATCATCCTGCTGGATGAAAGCCACGATAGGTTTTGCTCATCTACAATAAACATTGTCATATATGGAGCCTGGTGTCCTATCGAATCGGAGCTTATGTAAACATGGTGAGCTGTGTACGTGTCCATCCATCAGCTGAGCCCTAATTACTTTGGCCTGAAAATATCTTGGAGTTGATACACAGCCACCAGCCTCAAGGTTCTTCAGCACTTACACAATGTTCTTATTTAACAGAGATAAGGACAATAAGGAAGCCCACACTTAATTTAATTTCTTCCCCTTCAGATAAATTAATTCATCTGGCTGATTCTCCTTGGATGTGGGTCAGGGTTATTGTGGATATGACCTCAAGGATTGAAGAGTTTGAAAGGCAGAAGGGAGGTATGAGATAGGCAATACAATGCAATACAATACAGAGACTTTCTTCTGCCTGCAGATGAGCATGTGGACTTGGCAATACATGTTAACCACTATATTCCAACCAACAAAGTCAAGATGAACAGTAGCAAGTCCTGAGCTGTACTTTCTGGGAGAGACCGCCTTTGACAAATATCATCAGAAAATTTTTGTAAGAGAGGTCCAYGGAAAGGGGACATGATATTTCTTTAGCTTATCTGCAAGTTAATTCAATCTTCAAATCTATTTTCTCAAAGATTTCATTGATCCACACTCTTGCAATCCCAGATTGTGTCCAAGCGGTCCTTGTGTGCAACACTGATTCCAATGAAACATCCTGTATTGTCATTCTCACGTAAATGATTGAGGTAACACTTSTTATGGCACTGTCCTTTGCTTCCAAGTGTTGCTTACTTCAGCCTCCATAAATCTTGGGACAGGTTGCTGTTTGCTGTCCATTTCTCCTTGTTTGTTTGAAATATGTTTGTTTTTTCCTTCATGAGATCACAGGAATTAAAAACACATAGATGATACTCTGTAACCTTGTTGTCATCGTCCTGTTGCCAGCAGAAGACTCTGTGTTCTGAGTATTCATMTCTGTTGAGGTCTCAGCAGAGGATGAGCCTTCTGGTCTGGACATAAACCATACATTCCTCAATGTWACTACCAGGAATGGTGTCCCGGGAGTAGCAGTGTCTCCGACTACGCAAACTGTGTCTGCTGGTAGAAAAGCAAGACAGGCTTTTCTTACAGTCCTCATCCTGCTCTTTCTTTTGGTGTTCCCACAAAAGCACAAACTTGTATAAACAGCTCTTCCACTGGTACATCATTCATACAATCTTCATAAAGGTAACTAAATACAAAGTATTAAGACTGAAATGTACAACTTTCCTTCCAAGTTCACATCACTGTTACAAATAACCGAGACTTGCCACTSTTAAAATCAGTGTTTGTGACATTTATGTTATTTTGAGGGTCTGAATAACGTTGTAAGTGAGCCAAGGCTTAACTTCGACWAACAGCTTATTTGAAAAATCCCAGAACTAGAACCTGCCTCTTCATGCTCTCYTGAACACCTGTAGAAGAACTTCAAAATCTCCTTCCATCCCTGGAAGTGTTCAAGGGATGATTCTTTGAGCAGCATGTCTCTTGAAAGGTCTCCCTGCCCACAGCAAGGGGTTGGAATGAGATCATCTTTAAGGTCCCTTCTAACCCAAACCATTTTGAGTCTACGACACAATCCAATATCCAAAATGCATCAGTACCTGTGTTTATGTTATTATCTGCAGTGCCAAGACAAAACCCCTCCATGCTTACTTGATGGGCAGGTGTTTAGAAAAAGCAAAAAATCAGTCCTCCCATTGTCCTTCTGAATGAAACACACAACTACTAGCTGTACACACTAGCTACACATAGTTGTATCGGTACATAAACATGTCATTATCAGTACACTTGAAAAGACTTATGATAACACTTAAGGCACAAAAACTTCACAGCATTTACATGACATGGTTTCCATGTTTCTTGCCCAGTGTTTACAATTGCCTATAGAACTTGTAACTAGACCCAAAAAGCTGATTAGTTCAATTAAGCTTAAAAAAAAAAAAAAAAAGCATATCTCAACCTTCACTTGACATTAACAAAAGTGTTTACATGGCACAGTTCCTGGCTTTCCAAGCCAGCAGAGCCTCTGCAACACAACTGATTAATTAAAGAGCTCTGAGAAGTTAACACTGAAGGTTACTGATTAATTGTATGTTAGAGCTGCCTAATCAAGTACCCAAGGCAATAAACAAATACAAAGATACATTATACACTGATTAACACAATTATTTATAGTTTTACTTTTAACTGGTTGCCTGCCATACAGCAGTCTGAATAAACCTGAATAAACACTGGGGAGGGTGATCAGGATCACTTACTGCATTTTCCCAGCTGGCTATTAGGGCTGTTTTCCCTGGAAGTGAAACATATGATCATAAATCCTTCTTCATGCATGGTCATCACATGGGCAACCACACCACAACCATTTATCATGTATTTCTGAGTGCTACTGGTTGCTATGTGTGTCTCCAAGGGCTGAAATTCAGCAYTGCAAACAGCTGCTAACCATCATTAAGAAAAAGCAAGCAAGCTACTCTAAAAGCTACAGCCCTATTTGAGGACAAGATTTACACCTAGCGATGATCAACAGCTCTTTCTCTTATTCACATTCAGATCTAATGGCAAATTTCTCATTTCAGAGATCTTTTTWTCTGTTTATGAATTTCCAGTCCCAGACTGCAATACTACTTCATCTTGTAAGGCTGTTTTCATGGCCTCCTCTAAATCTATCATGTAACTCCTTTCTCCATGTCAAGAGACGAATACTAAAGTGTGTCCTCACTCCACAGTTCCTGTGTTATCCATATATATAACACAAAATAAAACATTTCCTTGCAAGCACTGGGACAAGCTTATTCACTGTTAGGGAGGTTTTCTGAAGGAAAAACTGCAGGAAGTGTTCTGAAAGAAGAAAACTCTGGAATGACTCCTTTCCCCCCAAGTCAATGAAAACAACTTTGTCTCCTGCAGAAATGTCATCAGTTCTCGTCTCAGATATGCAAATTCTGTCTGATTCATACCAAGAAGCCAAWGAACAGACTCTGTCTCTTTTGTGCTCACTGTCCACCTCTCTCCTCTGAAGAAGAAGAAAAACCAGAATAAAAATGAAATAAAAAACTGTGCCTCACAAAAGGCAACAATTACTGAGGGAGTCATTCCCTGATACTTCCTCCAGAACTCTCACTGAGCCATACAAAGTTTCATTAGCCCCTTTAATGGGTAGAGCCCTTTGTTAGCCTGCTCTTAATATAGTCAGCAGTCCAAGTACAAATGTTTATTCTTGTCCTGTACGACACTTGTTACAAAGCCCTTAYACCTATCCAGTATGACCATAATCAAATCTGCCATTAAATTACTTYCCAGCTATGAGGGACAGATCAAACTTTCCTTCTGTAACTAAAYAGCCCCATTTCCCATCTAGATTACACTAGTTTTAAAAAATTCCTAACACAAGACTGGTGCAAGACAAGAGGCTCAAGCCCATTGTGCCAGCTAACCCYGTGCCCATTAATTACACACATTTGACTGCTTGCAACAAGATCCACAGCCAATCATGAAATTCCCTTTTTCCATCAAGYTGGTGTGCATGAGATCTGACAGCTCAGGCACACTCATCTTCCTCCATCCTCAGATAACTACTCTTTGAAGCTGTTTAGGGGAGATGAAAATATAATAGCCTCAGAAAGGGTTGATCAGCATGAAATAAAAGAGAAGGTCAAAAGCTGATTGATGCAACCACTAAAATTGTAATATTAAGATTCAGTCAATTTACATTGTTAAAAGTCACAATTTTCATACAAGTACCATTTATTTTTTCCATTTAAAATTACCATTAGAATTTCTCTTTAACCTTTTTTTTTTTTTTGAAATCTGGTTGCAATTACAATCAATCAAGAACAAACCGACCCATCCCTTATCTCCTGAATTATGGATTCTGTGACATAAGTGTAAATTATACATTCAAAAATCTGTCTGTCCTTGTTTCCAAAAGTGGTTAATTACATAACATTTYACAGTTGTCTTTTGGAAGGCTAATTTTCATAAGAATCTTTAAATGTACAATAGGGCTTTTTTCCTCCAGAAACAATTTCTGCCCAGCAAAAAAGAACAGAGAGAAAGTCTTAAGAATATTGAGCTTCATTCACATATTTACGAACCCTGTAAATATTATCTTCATGTACCAACAACATTTCTCCAACCAGGAACTCTTAAACCCACTGTTTAACCCATGTAAACACAGATCTCTTCAGAACCCTGGGCTTCCAAATGTTAAATGACAGCATGTGTCCCCTCATGAAGTTTTAGATCAAACTTGAAGCTGAAGCACCTGTTACACATGTGCCACACATACAAGCAATATGCTAAAGARGGCATTGGACCTTCAGTAACTGTTATCATTCACTGAATAAASCAACAGGCAGTCAATAGCTGCTTGTGAAATCTGTTGAGTGGCCATCACTCTTAAAATATAKCAATCCTCAGCCATTAAAAAAAATAGATCTCACTGCATGTTTGCTAAAAGTACAGATTCAGAGATTATATGGAGGGTTTTCCTTATTTCCTCTCATATACTGGTACTTGGTCTCTATCATATTGCAAGTTTAACTRGTTTCCTTAATTTTGACAGAGAAAGGTAAGCTAATTCCACAGTAAGCAAACACACTTACTTCTTCCTTTAATCATATAACAATTTTAATTCCAGTTCATTGTTAATTATCTTCCAGATCTGTGTGAGCAATAAAACTCTCTACCATCTTCTTCCACCTTCTGCGTGACACTGTGTTGCAACACAATTTCCTCTCATAGCTTTACACCTACTTTGTCATAGTGTATTTCCAAAACTAAAAGTAACTGGAGGCAAACATTCCAACTATTCACACAACCAAAGGTCTTTAGAAAACCCCTATCAGTATGCCCTGTAGCTGACAGAAGTTCTCCTAGCATACATGCCAAATCAATACCACCCCAAAACACTCGGGTAAGACTTCACAGCTTCAGAAAATTACACCCAGGTACTGCTGAAGGGAACACCTGCAGTCAGGAGACTTAGTTAAGAGAAGAGCTCTTTCCTCTTTCAGTACAACCCTGGAAAATGTGTCAGATAGGGCTCATTTCTATTTCAAATGTCTAGTGACACTCAGTAGTTTCAAAGCACTTTTTAAGGGCTCGTTTCCTAGAGGCCATTGCACTTCCAGAAAAAAAAWTAAAGTGAAATAATTCAATGAGTACATTTGATACAGACAACTGCAAATCTCCATATATTTTCACTATTCTGAGYTAGAGAATGACCCTGAGCTCTTGAACTGACTTGTTTATCCTGACCTTAAACAAGTTCCCCCAGCAAACCTCCCTGGACAAATCCTTAACAAGAAACAAATTTGGTGCTCATTTTATGATGCATGGGAGAGAGATGTGCACTAAGTGTTAAGCTGCTCTGCATTTAATATCTGAAAAGTTTATTATCCCTGTAGCACATAATCAGAAAAAAAAAGTAGGTAAAATAATCCCCTGCTTAGAGGTTTGTATTAAGAACATGGCAACGGTATTTAAGAATCAACACAGGCACACTGCATAAGTAATCTCAACAATCTTAACAGCACACACAGGCTCCTCACAATCCTCACTCAAGAAATAGCAATGAGGTTGTCACTGTTCTCCAACAAAGCCATACCTTCTTAACAGCCTCCAATGGCAAAGCCCAAATGTTACATCTGAGAAACATTCATGATGACATTTACATGCATCAGAAGGAAGAATTTTGTGGAAGGCTGTTTATGCTAAAGTATTTAGGTTTTGACATTTCCATGCTGAAATTTCAAAAGAGCATATCTGTGGGTGTTTTTGATAAATTATGTATCATAAAGACAAGAGAGTTATTAGGGAAAAATACACTGGTGAGCAAAAGATTTTTGTTTTACATTGACTAAAAATGACCTGAAATGTAAAATTATTGAATTCAGTGTACTGTAACCTAGAACTAACCCCATAACCTTCCTCCTGCAACAAAAGATCTAATTGTACACCTTACTATGAAATTTAGTTAAAATACCCTTTGAACACAAAATTAACTTCAGAGTTATACTTACCATGTCACCGCTACATCGCACCTGTGCAAGAGCTCGAGTGCTCTAATTACAGGTTTATAGGATGTATGCATCAGAGAGTAACCAWCTGAACCCCATGTAGGTGATCAGGACAATTACTCTTGTGCAAAATCATTTAACACAATGCTAAAAACACACAGCATTTAAGTGCACCATTTCAGTTGTCTTCTGTCCAAGCAGTGGGGCTACTATCAGGGAAAACAGAAAATCATCAAGCTTTTTCAGCTTGTTTGTTCCCCTCCCATTCTTCTAATGCTGGTGCTAGACTCCCACTACAAGCTAGAAAGCGTTTGCAATTTGGAAAATAACTTGTAAACAAACAATGAGTGTAGAAAAATCCAAACAACATGGCATCTTCTGCAATGGAGGACTGAAATCATGACAAAAATCTTCCTGCTGTCAATGTWATTAGTTTCATTTCCAATTTTAAACCAAGTGTTAGTGAGTGAGAAACTTCTGTTGCTCAAGGAAACTTCTGCAAACCTCCTAAGTGCCCTAGAGAAGAAGCATTTTTGTGAGCAAACTGTTGCTTGAACCTTTAGAAATTTCAACTTTGTCTTTTTTCCTTTTCCTTTTTCATGTTCACAGGACTGTATACTGATGGGTTTGTACAAGCCAAAAAATACCCAACAAAAAAGCCAAATGTCACCACTGCAAACACACAAGTTCATATCTTTGTATTCAAATGCCTGCCCCAGTGAGCAAAGCAGGACAGGGCCAGAGGCTCCCCATTCCCACTGACCCTTGGGCAGCTTCACACGTGCTCCAGCAAAGCACAGGCACAGCTCAGGCACAGCTGCACCAGCCAGGCACAGCTCCCAGCAGCATGTTCGGCTGGTGGATGCACACTCCAGGCTTTACCCCCGTCCTTTTCCTTGGCTATATGGATGTGGACACAGAAGGGAGGCAGGGGGACTACAAATTACAGCAATAACCCTAATGGGGATCAGGTGGGAAAAGCAGGAGCACAGTAGGAAACACCACATCCCCGGCAAAAGGAAGCGAATAAAAAAGATGAGGAAATGCCGAATGACAGAGCTCAAATATGAAGTCTTTGAGCCTAAAAATCATTAAAMGCTTTCCCCCCTTCTGCATGTCTTCACATTAATGCTTTAATCCCATTTGCAGAAAAAAAAAAAGATGATGATCTTACAGAAGATCATAAAAGTGTGATCCAACTGGGTCTTTGAGTTTTACGTGAACAAGAAATAGCTCCAGCTCTGGTTGGTTCAGACTTGGGATGGGAAGAGTTAATAAAGAAAAAAATTGGGAATTGTAGACGCATTGAACTAATTTTTTTTTTTTGTAATAAACCAAAAACTAAGCCCGCACAATTTCTTTGCAATTTAAATTGCTGCTTTGTCAGTGCAGCAGTGAACATCTTAGCAAGACCACTTTATCCTTTGTGTATWCCCATAAATCTGACTTATCAAACTTCTAGACTTGGCATAAATTAATATGGAGCAGATTTACAGGCTTAAGAGACTTTTTCCCCCCAATTTTTAGATACTCGATAATAACTGTACTACACTTTTTAGTACATGACATTTTTATGGGCTTTTTACATCATAATTAAAAAAAGGGAAAAAAGGAAATGCGAAATCTTCTCTGGACTGCAACTGAAAACTCCTAAGTATCAAAAAAGCTAAGCAACCCAAAATTCAATCTGTGACCCCATATTTTTAGAATTATATAAGAATTGCTAGCATGTTCCCACACTCAGCTCATATATTACTGCCTTTACCTGTTTAATGCTTTCAGTTTAATGTTATCTTGCTTGAGTGCTTCTCTTGGTAGCTCTACTAATTACTGCACACTTTTTAACAAGGGAATCACAAAAACCAGATTCACAGCCTTATCAAACAGAAGGAATTCTCAGGCCTACTTTAATTTGAATAATATGGGGTAAAAAATCCCAAATCTTTTTACCTGTCTCTCTTAACAAACCACATACTTTTATATACTTGTGATTAGCCAACTGCAATCACACAAAATTATAGTGACTAAACACAAACATGTGAAAATTCCAAACAAGCAAAGTTCTCTCCTAGTTTTGGAATAGCCCATGATGTAATAATTCTCATTTCTGATATTACATAGAAAAGAACTCAGACTCTGTTCAAAGCAGTAATATGAAYATATA
Organism: Cardinalis cardinalis; assembly: GCA_014549065.1. Classification (NCBI taxonomy): domain Eukaryota; kingdom Metazoa; phylum Chordata; class Aves; order Passeriformes; family Cardinalidae; genus Cardinalis; species Cardinalis cardinalis. The sequence continues at coordinate 1,105,668 of JACDOX010000082.1, forward strand.
TTTAAAGTTTTACTGTGCTAACTTGCATGAACTCAAATCATTAAGAAGCTGACAGGAATTTCCCGAGCAAGTTCTGCATCACAAAACATACTGCTAACTAGGAATTTTAGTTTTGCTCCAATCTTAAGATTATATTAAACAAATGGCTTAGCCATTTAAAGTTCTATGCCAGGCTTCTTGTGAAGTCAAGTGAAGTTGAATGGCATTTCACTATGGTTACCACGAAAAAGAAAAGATCTATTGTTAAAAACACACAACCAATTCAAATAGATGGTTACTCACAGCCATTTGTAGCTACAGTAAAAAATCAGAGCTCCTTTTCAGAAAGTCAGACCCTGATTAAATGGTGGTTTCGCTTCTGTTTTTGTTTTTGTGGAGGGTTCTCGACATGTGGTAGGATCCTGAATTTATTTACAGCTCACTAAATTAGTTTGAAAACTGCTTAGGATAGAAAAGTTAGAGGGGAAAAAGAGTGGGATTTTATGGTGTTGGATGCCCGGTAACAGTATTTGAGAGTTTGCTTCCCTATTTCTGTGTTACAAGTGCATCCCCCACCAGGCATATTTTGCTCCAGCCCTCCTGATTTGAGCCAATAGAGGACAGAAAAGCTTCCAGGCTTTTTGTGCCAGAAAAGCTGCTTTAAAGTAAGAGAAAGTGTTTATCTCCTGGTCTCTACCACAAAATTTGCCAGATTCTAGACACACTCATGTTCAGAGATAAAAAAAAAAAATCCCTGTTATTTACTGCTACCCTGCCCTTCAGAAGGGCTAATGAGTTCTGCAGTSACCATCAGCCACACAGCTGTACATGCTGCAAGGTAGGCAACAACAACGACTACTAAATGAAGACTGATGACATTCTGAGGGGAACATTTCCAAGAAAAATTTCCCTAATCAAATTAAGCATTGTGCACACAGATGAGATTTTATTTTTAATCTCTGGTAACTGTTTGCATTCTAAACCCCACATTGCTGCACAGCCTTAGAGAAGTGGAGCAACTTGTAGTTACTTGGATACACTAGAAGAATAGGGACAAAGCTTGTCCGGTCACAAATGTTCTTCAGGGTTGTCAGAACCATACTTGCACTACCTCTCTCTCCTTTTTTGAAAGAAAAACCAACAAAACCATCACCAAACAAAAAGGCCCAATGAAAACATAAAATATCAAAGAAATACAACAGAATTGTTGTGGCTTTCAGCACATTCTGTCCAAGAAAGCCAGCAGGCTCTTTTAATATTGTCAGTCTCAATTTCACTTGTTCATCTTGTGTATATACATGCTAATAAAAATACTGGAAATGGTGGCAAAAGTAACTAGAATCAGACTGATGTTTGTCTGGTGTGTACTTAAAAAACCAAATCAACCCCTTAGGTTCATTACTTAAATAAGAAGCTTAGGTGACAACTCAGAATTCCTTTTCTTTGTCCAGGGTTGTGARTTCATGCTTAGGTGAATCCCCCTGCAAGAGCACAGAAAGATGTGACATCCTCAGACTGAAAACACCCAAGGAACTGCWGAGGTTAGCTAGATGTTATCTGAATTTTTTCATGCCTTGATAATTTTAAAGTCATTCACCAGACAGAACTGGCCACTGCAGTCCCTGTCCAGTCTGATACAGATGCTGAGGGATCTCACCATAAGTCTGCCAGAAGGCTGCCAGTGGACGCCTTGTAATCTTCTCCTCCCCCCTGATTTTTCACTGACTGATTTTCAAGGTTTGAAGTGCTTTCATTCATAGCACACAGTATACTTGACATATCCATACACCACTGGCCATTTCCTCTATTAAATATATATATATATATATTTATATTCTCCTTTTGTAATAAAAGAGGAGAAACTGTCTACTGAGAAAAAGAAATACACTTCACTGTTTTGGTCATTGGTCAGAAAAGATCCGTTCCGATTTTACCATGCTAAGACGGTACTAGAGAATTCAAAATGCATTTATAACCTAAGCATACACCATTTTTAGCAAGCTATAAAACTTAACCTTTGTAGAATATGAATAGTACTTCACAATAGCTTTTAAAAGGGCTATTAAAACTTCACACTTCTGATAAAAAACAGCCTAATGCTCTTGATCCTGACATCGCCTTTATACAACATATTTCTTCTGCTACTCAACTGTGTGAAAAAAATCCAACCTATATTTTGAAGATTACCTCTTTGGACCTTCAAAAAGTAATCTAAAAAATTCCTGAACCTGAAGTCTGCAAAAAGATTTTAGTGGSGTTTCTGATTTTGCGAAAAGGTTTTTTTTGCAACTTTCAGATGACAGAGATATCCTCCCATTACTTCATTGGTTTGTAACAGCATCCAAGAATTAGCTTTTGCATAATCACTGAGAAGAGAACAGAAGAAATTAACAGGCATTTCTTCTGCTACAACTGTGGGCTAGACTTCCTAAAGCTTTTGTTTATAAAGCAAAGCCAAAAAATTGCACTGACACTTAAGCAATAGATCAGAAAACCACAGCGATCTGTTAATCTAACACTGCTACAATGAAATGCTCATTTTTTAGGTCAAAACACATTTCTTTACGGGAACAAAAGGGTCCTTGGACTCACCCAGGGGCAATAAAGCCTCCACAATTTATCATCAGTGTAGCGAGTAAGTGATCACTCTTTTCACAGAGAAAAGTAACTTTAAAAAAAAAAAAAAAAAATAAGGCAAAGGGCTCATGCCCCAGCAGAAATCTCATGCCATATTCATGCAAGCATGTTGCACACCACAGCCATAATCCACATTTCAGCAACAAGAACAGGATGTGTGTTGGCACAAACAGAAGGTTTGAAAGAGGAACTATGGCTGGGCAGTAACTGCTTCATGCTTTAATAATTTTTCACACAGAAGCCAGTTCTAGGAATAAASACTGCCCCAACAAAATTTACTAAATGAAAGAAGAAAAAATAAAACACACACACAAAAGAAAACAACAACAACCAAACAAACCAAACTAAAGAAAACAACCACCACCMAAAAAACCATGACAGAATTAGACAAACCCCAAGCAAACCCAAAACAATATTCACCAATTTTTTTTCAGGCTCATTATAAATACCACCAACCAGAATACAGGTACAAGCATGCACTTTTTATTTCTCCCTCAATTCTTGAGTTCAGCTTCTTTGGCTGACTGCAGCAGTGCCAGCATATCACAGCAGCAAGCCCAGCTGTGAGACCAGAAAATCACAGAAAGCCATGACCCCCTCAGTCCTTCTTGYTGACAATGCTTCTTCAACATGAAAATGATTTCTTCTGGGGGCTGAGATACTTCCTAGGATTTGATACATGCAAGTTCCTCTTCCCCTGCAGTGAACACTTCTGAATATACATGGAAGGGATGCACAGATCTTCCTCCCTACCCTGCAAGCTGGGTACTGGCAAAGGGGATTTAGAGACACATCTCCAACTCCCCAGAAAACCAGATCACTGCAAACAGCAACCACACTAATTCTGAGCTGAGCATCTTTATCTGCTTTGTGAAGTCACTTATTTTGTATTTGCTCACAGTTTATGTCTCATTCGTAGTATATCAGCTTTCATTTTCACGGAAGAGTCTGATTTTTTTTGAGTTTCTGGGTTAGACAGCTGAAGTCCAAAAGTCCTCATCCACAYAGATACCACACGGATATACTCCTTTTAGCAGGCTAATCTCTAAGCCATTAGTGTTACATATGGTCTCTGCCAGTTTGACCACTGTATCTCTGTCCTTTCCTTCCATGTTTCTCCCACACAAGGTGGGAGTAGGAAAAAGGCAGTAAGACAGCTCTTCATACTTGTAACACTCTGCCCACACAACCATAACAACACAATTAATAATCTCAGTATTCGAGTAAGACTTCTCAAAAAATTCTTGCAATCATATGAAACACAAAAGATTTCCAGTTTTAGCCCTTCATGTTTTAAGTTCCATTACAGATATTATTTTAATCCCTGTGATCAGAGGGCTGGAGCAGCTTTCCTACCAAGACAGGCTGAGAGAGCTGGGCCTGTTSAGCTGGAAGGAGAGAAGGCTCTGGGAAGACCTTACAGCACAAGAGAGCTGAGAGGGACCTTTCACAAGGACATGCAGTGATGGGACAAGGGGGAATGGCTTTAAACTGAAGGAGAGGAGAGTTGGGTTCTTTACTGTGRTGGTGGTGAGGCCTGGCACAGGGTTCCTGGAGAAGCTGTGGGTGCCCCATCCCTGGAAGGGACCAGCCAGGCTGGATGGGGCTCTGAGCAATCTGGTCTAGTGGAAGAAGTGCTGCCCACRGAGGGCTTGGAACTAGATCACCTTTAAGGTCCTTTCCAACCCAAACAATTCTATGATTTTAGGATCTTAACATAGTTTTGGAAGTTTGGCATGTTAACGTTACACTTGCTTTACAGCCATATGTGATTTCACTATATATCCTGCCTCTCCATTATCCCTTTAATACTTACTGCAGTGTAAGAAAATATATTGTAACTAAATTTATCAGCTAGCTCCAAAAACTGAAAAGTCATATCGCTCATATTATAGCTTAATGTCTGAATGTAAAATAGAGAGATTTAGGATTTTTTTTTTATAGCCTAATCTGATGCTTTTCTTAAACTGTGGGAAAAACAAAAAACATCCACCCTGCTGTATAATTTTTACTCATGAAGAGTGATATTTACCACATATCAGGAAAGTTTATATATAAATTTTAAAAATATTTTAACATTTTTTTTAGATTTATCTTTGGATTTGTCTTTATTATGTAAAACAGAAAACCATATCAAGCCAGCAAAACCCACTAACTTGAACAGACAAGCTACAATAAACCAGTCTTGCACTTCAAGACCACATGTCCTCTGCTTTAAGAGAAATACTAAATGCACAGGGTGTCACTGTCTGCCATTGCAGGAAACTACCTTTCATAAGCAAGGAGGATGAGACTTCAGCAGGACCAATCATCTTTGGTTGCTTTGTATTTTATCATCTAGCCACCAATTTTCTTCTGCTGTGGAGAAATGAATAGAAAAGCAAGACTTTCTACTTATCTTTTTTATCTTCCATATTGCTCTAGCTTGTGAAAAACAAGAGTTTTGATTGCTAACTCCAAAGTCAAACTTTAAACTCCAGAGCAGGAAGCCTTACAGCACTGCTTGGGCTTAGGTTAGTTGTTTGGGTTGTTTATTTTTTGAGGGTTTATATTTTGGGTTTTTTGTTGTAAATTCAAAAGAAATAACTTCCTCTGTAATTTATTATGTCACTAAAACAGCCAGAGTCAGSTAACAGTTAGTAGAAATAATATATGATGACAAATATTTTGCCTAAGTTACCGGCAGGCAAACCTGAAGCTAGCATGAGTCTCATTATAATGCCATTTTTGGAAGCTAAGTCCAGCTGCGTGTCATTCCAAAGGATTATGCATATTCCTTATTAAAATCTATTAGTGGACAGGATATTTCTTTTTCCTCCTTCATTTTCATTTCATCACTGCATTTACTCTGTGTAGGCAGTGGCAAGAGATGATGCATGTTAAGAAACAGAAAACCATTCATTCTGATTTCCTAATTACAAGGAGTAGACCCTGGCTGTTTTGAACTATCTCTTTGTTTTGGTTCACATGTGCATTAAATGAGCAACCTTTCCTGTAGCTAAGTGAGAAATAGCAGGGCATTGCTTTCCTGGCACTCTGAAAAATGACTGCTTGCTTTCAGTAATGCCGAGGACAAAGTAACTGGTGAATTTACAGAATATCAGAGCAAAACCATTCAGGATCATTCTACTCACAAAATGCTGGTTGGGAATCTATATTCTTCCAGTGTCTTTTTCTGTCTTTCACTGTCTCAAATAYTCCCCCTCCTTAAAAGATAAGCAGATATTGCAATACTTGTATCCTTATATTTATGGGGAAAAAAAMCCAAGAAAAACCCACAACAACAACAAAAAAGAGAGTAGGCAGCCTCTTGCGTCCTGAGCATCCTCCAGTCCAGCCTCCTTCCTTCCARACATGCAGCCCTCCTCTCACTCATTTATTACTTCACTGCTCTGCTACCTTAGGGCCAGTTACTCACCAGCAAAGGCAACAATTTACTTTTCAAGTGTGTGATGGGGAAAGTTTGATGTGTGAGAAAAGAAGTGCAGGTCTTTTCCCAAAACAATGGAAATACCACTTTTAGTTTCTTCACTCAATTCAGAAGTTTGCAAGGAATCAAACTTTCCTGATTACTTAAATCCTGTCTACCTGTCCTACAAAAAATGCTGTGATCTATGCCTGAAATCAGAAGACCTGACATTGATAAGTAAATATAGGAAATCACATCATACTGACTTTTCATGTGGTATTTTTCACCATTCTCACATACYTTTCCTTCTCATCTACCTCTTTTGTCTCCCACTACATTACATTTTCTACCGAGTTTACACTCCATAAAACAGTTAATTTYATCTCTTAATGGCACTGATAATTTAAAACGTAAAAAATTACTCTTAATCATACAGTCAGAGCAATTAAATTATGGCCTACTTTTGACACGCAATAAAAAGTGGTTACACATTTACCTTCAAAGTTCTTTTATGTTCTACGTCTCAAAAAAAAAATCCCTGAACTTTGTACCTCCATCTATGTGAATTCTTCAATTTTCAGTGGACAGGAGGTAAAAGGGAAAAAAGYCAAACAAAAAAACAATGAGGGGTGTGGGTCACCTTGGACTCTGCAACATCAAGGACAGTGAGATAAACTGTGTCCTAACTTGTCAGGTGTTGATTCTAAGATGCAAGACATCCTTGTTTGGATTGTTCCTTTCAATCAGCTGTAGATGATGGATATATTCTTGCATGCATGTAAAGTAACAGAAAAAGAAAATTCTGATGATGAATAGAATATAAACAGSATCATCTGAACTAGTTCAGTTCTGCAGAGCTATAAGAAAAATCATGTATAAACAGATATGACTAAGTCTTTAGAATGAAAGTCCAACACTTTTATGTGCCTTAACAAATATCCATCAAGTTTTCTATCCACATCCATCTTGCTTTATTCACTACATTTTGACAGTTCAGCAATTTTCTCCAATAATATAATGTTTTGTTCCAAAAACTTCACCATATCTGTACTTAGAATCTGATACCAGATGAAAAAACTAACCTTCTAAAATTAAGAGGTGGAGAAAACACTGTGTCAATTATCACAGCTTTAGTCAAGACAAAGACACACTACAGCTCATAACCAAGTCAACAGCTCTGTTCCCTCTGTCACTGTGTTCATTTGCAAAGCAAATTTTGACAAGGATGAACACTGGCAGGCTGAGCAGAGTGGAGAGATGCTACGATGCTGCCATCAGAACAAAGGAGAACACCGCAATGGGAAGGTCTGGGATTGCCTTAGGATTAGAACAATAGAAATGGGATGAAAATTATAAAAATCCAAGCTCCCCTGAACATCTCACGAGTGCTCCTCAAGTACACCAGCCCAGGTACGACAGATAATGACACAGCAACTATGGTCTGATAGCTCAACCGAAACAAAAACCTAAGTTATACCTGAGGACAAAGTATTAATGTCACTGTACAACAACTGCACTGAAGCCTCAATGCAACAGCTCATTGCTGTTAAAAGTATTTTCAAGACCTGATTTAACTTAAACATTTTTTATCTTGTTCACTTTTAAGAAGAAAGTCTTCCATCATGTGAAAGACTCTAAGAGACACTACTTTATTATCTAAACATACTGGAGAGAGAAGTGTGTTTGAGCTACAGTTCAAATACTGCCACATGCATTATTACTGCATTCTGACAAGCTGAAGTTTTCTTCCTTTCTGAATGGAAGAAGCAATGACAGAAAACAATTTTTAAAGGGAAGCAGTCAATTCTTAAGTGGAATTTATATTATCATCTGCAACTATGTGGGCACAGACTCAGTGATGCAAGATGCCCCTTCCAGTCTTAAATGTGCACCTCTATCCTAGTAACATCACTATACATCTTCCCAAAGGAAATTTCAGTGTGGGCATAAACCACTTTCTTCGCCCAAATGTGCCATGCCCTTTAGCCCAAAATTAGCAGTTAACACCTGAACTGGAAATGCAAGACTCCTCTGAGCCTACCTCAATTTTCCAGTCTGCTGAATTTTTAAACAAATTCCCCTATAATGAGCTTCTAGCTGCCAACCTATACATTTAATACAGATCTCCCAAGGAGTTCCTCTTATCCTCTGTATCCTCCCTGCTCTCCTTGTGTTTTTACCATTTTCTTGCTTAAAATACTGATTTGTCCCTGCTGAAGTTACTGGGCCTTACAACATGCTGTAAGCCCAGAACTTCAGGTAGAAGCCTTAGAAGGCTCCAGGAGCACGAGATGTGACTGGTACCCTCACACTTCTCCATTCAGCACCAGGGATGCACCACCAGCCTGGGAATGTGCAGATGCATCTTTGGTCATACTTCACACTCTGCCTTCTCCTCCCCCTCTCCTGTCCTTCATTCTTCATCCTCCAATACATTTCTTTCAGAAATGTTTCTGAAGTGATGTTTTAGGAGTGATACACCACAGCTTTTCCAGCATTTAATAAGCTGGTTTAATAGCAAGTACTTATTTGCCTGTATCTCCCACCTGCAATTTCTTAGCACTAATGCTGATGTTGCCAAGCTCTAAGGTTCCTCCACATAAAAGTGGCATTAAACGAACTCCTAAATTACAGATCTTCTCCTACATGTTCTAAATATATACAGAAATACTTCTTTTGCTCAGTTGGAGTAAATTTAAACTAATTTGATTATGCAGCTTTGGGCTTGTCGGTGCATCAACTCTGTTTAAATCACATCTCTTACCAGATACTGTTTTTCAAGACCACCAGCATATCAAAACTGTTACTCTTCAGTGCAAAGAGTACTGGACATCTCCAATGCTCCTGAAACAAAGTCCTAATTAGTCTGGTAATTCTAGATTTTATTTTGGTATAGAAAAGAACTAACACATCTCAACAATATTTTTCAAATTCAAACATAATTTTTAATAAGAAACCTAGAACTTGGACTTGTAAATGTGTCCGGAGGCTACAGTAAGGAAGAATGTACCTGCATACCATTTTGTAATTGAGCATCCAATTCAAAGTTTCTACTCACTCATTCAAATGCAAATTAAAGTAGCTAAAGCACAAATGCCCAGTCTGAGACATAAATTCAATTATAACAAGTCAGTCACTGAATTCTTAATATAGGTGCTTTCCTGTACTTATATTTACATTTTAATCTAGACAGAAGAAAGAACAACGACCCTGAGGTGAGGTATATGCAGATTAAACTTCATGGTTAGGTATATGACAAATTAAAACAAGCCAAATAAAATAGACTAATAGGAACTCTGAGATTTTTATTTTTTTTTTACTTTAAGAGACAGATATGACAATTTTAATCACTTTTTGTGAAGAATTTTCCTCAGAGTGAAAGAACTGTAACTGCAGACATCAGCCCAGAGATTTGATCTCAGACTGGTATTCCTAGCATGACCACAGGTAGATTAAAGGACAGAAGAGATTGTTCATCTGAACCATGACATCTTTTACTTGACTTAAAAGCACTTTTCCTTCTATAAACCTTTCAAATTCCAACTAATTAAGAGTTGAGGCTCTTTGAATCATTACTCCTGCAGACACCCAAGTCAAAGGCCTTTAGGAGGCTTGGTCCACACACAGGACTGAGAAGCTTCCAGCAATTCTGCACCAACTGACCCACCCTGGCAGGTAAACACCTCACTCAAGGGCTCCGACCACTAAGAAGTGCAACCCACATCTCCCAGTTTTTGTGGCAGATGCCCACAGCTCAAGACCAGGCAGTTCCTTCCCACAGGTTATGTGGCTGGTTGTGGTGGGCTCACCTTCCCTGGATACCAGGTCACTCCCCAGCCCAGCTGGAGAGAGAAAATACAACTGAAGGGTCAAGGGTTGAGGTGAGGGCAGGAGGAAATCACTCACCAGTTGCCTCCACAGGCAAAATGGACTTGATTTGAGGAAAATTAATCTAATGTATTGCAAGTCAAATCAGAGTAGGATAATAAAATAAGAACAAATCTTAAAACACCTTGCCCCTATCCTTCCCTTCTTTTTGGCCTTACCTTTACTTGTGAATTCTCTACCTATCCCCACAGTGGCAGAGGGGGATGGAAAACGGTCAGTTCATCATATGTTGTTCCTGCTGCTCCTTCTTTCTTAGGAGAAGGACTCTGCACACTCTTCCCCTGCTCCATCCCACAGGAGACAGTTCTTCACGAACTTCTGGATGTGAGACCTTCACACAGGTTCTTCACAAACACCTCCAAGGGGTGCAGTCCTTCAGGAACAGACTGCTCCAGTGTGAATCCTCCACAGGGTAACAACTCCTGCCAGCAAACCCGCTCCAGTGTGGGCTTCCCACAGGGTCCCAGCCTCCTTTGGGCTCTGCTCTGCTATGGGGACCTCCACAGACTGCAGGTGGATCTCTGCTTCACCATGGATCCTTGGGCTGCAGAGGCACAGCTGTCATCACAGGCGGCAGGGAAACCTCAGCTCCAGTGCCTGGAGCACCTCCTGCCCCTTCTCTGCCCTTGCAGAGCTTTTTCTGTGACATATGCTCACCCCTCTCTCCTGCTGAATCTTCACTGTGCAGATTCTGCCTCCTCCTTAAACACATTATTCCAGAGGTACTGCCACCATCACTGATGTGCTCCATGCCTGTATGTGATATGGGGGAAGGTTTCTGGCATCTTCTCACAGAAGTCACCCCTTTAGCCCCACCAATACCAAAAGCTAGCCCTGCAAACCCAACATACTGGTTCAGAGAAAGCCAGCCTTCTGCAGGGAATACTTCTCATCTTCTTCAACCCACATCTCAGAGATGTGTGCCTCAGCACTACAGATCCAATCTGTTTGTAAACCCAGTGACTTGACAGTAACAAGCCTTGCTAATGCAGCAGCTTAAGTAATCCATTTTTGCCCTCATAAAAACCTTTGAATCCTGTTCAGTGCCATGTGCTCAGAAGTCAGTATGTTTCACACTATCCCCAAAAAGAAAAGATGCTTTGATCTTGTTTTGGAAGTTTACAGGTCATTTTGTTTCAGAAAAGCACCCAGATCAAAACCAAAATAGATATACCTCTTCCCATCACACACACATACTCATCTTACTCCTGTTTACAGTGTTACTCAGACACTGAATTTAAAGGACTCTGTGGTCTCAGCTGACCTTTCTGGTCTCAGCCTAATGTTACAGTTTGGCTGAATTTCAGGGTCAAAGGTTATACCTAAAACAGAAAAGCAGAGATAGAGCTCATGACAGAATTGAAATGGATATCTGATGACCCACTGTGAGCCTAAGTTTAGCTTTACATCATCTAAAAAGCTACTCATAGACCCAGGTAAAAGTTAAACAGGTAAGCACAGCCTTCCACTTAGATCATCACCATCAACTCCAAGCTGAATACAAATAAACTCAACTCCATACTAAATACAAGTTTTAATAAATTGTACTGTGATGGAAGAATTTTATATGGTCCAGATTTTCTGTTGAACAGTTAGATATACTTTATCCTATAAATTTTTATTTATGTAAGTAGCAGTTTCAAGAATGCACTTTTTTTTTTAGGTATCTTCTGCTCTCCATACTTCATTTATTTGCATCAACATCCTCCTCCTTACTTCTGTCCTTCCATCACAAAACCTCCTGTAAAATAATTTGCAATTTTCCCATAGCTCCATGATCTGCTCAAACCTTTTCTGGCATTAAAAAAGCAGCAGAAACAATTGCAGTGCTGTGACAGATGAAATCTGAAGAGGAGAGGAGAAAGAGATTTAGTTTGTTGCATTGCGTCTTTCGCTCGGGTGCTTTCTGGAGAATTAAAGTGTGCATTAAGCTAAGCATAACACTTCTGAAAGCACACAATGACTCATAAAGGCCTCTTGTGCTTAGCTTTAGATTTTTCCCCCAACAATATTTAGTGCAACTTGCAAACATCAATAAAGAACATGGCACCTAAGACTATCTAACACACCTACTTAAGGCACAATATTGGCACTTACAAACTATCCTAGTAAAACTTCTGAAGGGCAAAACTAAAACAAGAACTCAAAAGTGAAGTACAGCAATCAATCTTACACAAACACACCAAGCTCTCACAGCCACCAAGACATGTTCTTGCATGTATTAGAGCAGATAGGCTATTCTGCTTTCTGCTCTAAGCACTAAAAATCCTAGAGGGGAGATTTCATGAGACTAGAAGAGAGCAAAAATGTATAATTTAAAGTAATTTTGTGTTTAAAGTACACCAGGACAGAACTTCACAAGTTTAATGCTTTAATAAAAAAGTTACATTCACACACAGTGGTTACTGGGCCACAGGGATCTCTGGCAGAACTGCCACTTTGTAACAGCACAGAATTAGTCTGTCAGCATTAGGAATAATCAGGGTCTTCCCTGTTTATTTAGCACATTTAATAATAGTAAAAACAAAGAGATCTGGCTATTTGCAATGGTGAAACTTAACCAACCCGTATGTATGAGTTGTTCCACCTTGAAAATTCACACTGCTGAAAAAATTTAAATGCCTTCTAAGATGAGCGAAAGAAATTAAGCCAAAGCAAGCAAAACCTCAGCAGGATAGGTGATTTGATTTAAGTTGACAGAAGCTACACATCAGCTAACTTCCACTAAGGACACCACTGCTACACTAAACAAGCCCTGCAATTTGACATCAAAGGAGTTTTGAAAGAATAGTACATTACTTGCTGAAATCACTGTTCTTCTTCACTTCCTGACATTTTACAGCAACTGCCCAAGGGACATGAGAGACTTCAGCATTAGTCAAATAAAAATCTGAGGGAAAAAAAATTTCTGTTCTCCTCATACAGACAACTTGACTGGAAGAGCTGCTAAAGTGACCTTCCAAGTGATGAGGTGTAATCAGGATGCTCCACTTTCAAAGCATGTAAATGAATTAAAGCCAGAGAAGGTACTGGACAGCTGCCTTAGTGCTTCAACACCCAAAGGTGTTTTTGAAACTGGCTACAAAGGGACATATAGTCCATCTTGCAAGTAATTCTCTTAAGAGGACAATTCAAGAGCACACAATTAGCTGGAAACTGCATCCTGAGAGTTGTCTGGTGTGCTTCTTCATTACCCTGGCTGATGAGGCAAGGGAATATGAGAGCTGTACTGAAGTGGGAATAAAACAGCCAAGACTGTCAGGGACTGGGACAGGAAAAAAGGAAGAGAGGAAAACGAAAAAAACCAGTCAGGCACCAGTTTCCTCAAACTGTGGAAAAGAGCAAAAAGTCTGAAGTACAGATCTGCTGTAAAGACAATAATTTTCAAAGCAGCAGCTCCAGCTTCAGAAACAAGTCACTTGGCAGGAGGAAAAATGTTCAGGATGTTGAAACACAAACAGCCCATGCTGGTGCAGAAACCATTGCTGTACAGTACAGTATGCTCTCCTTCATCAAGTTTCAATTCAAAACATTATCTAACTTCTATTTCCAATATTAAAATGCTGGCAGTAACATCAAATAATCAAGTGGTATCTTTATTTCCTTATTTTAAGGAAATCAGTCATATTTTATGAGAATACAGTGATCCACTCACACCACTATCAATTCCTTCTGTAGGATGTTTCTACAGTGCAATAACTGGACACAAAGAACAAAGAAAAAAGGCATCTGTAGAAGTCCATGTTAATCTGCAGGCACCAGCTTATGAAAACCTCTGTTACAGTTTATTTTCCTTGCATTTGAACTCAAACAGCTTTTGAGGAATAAAGTGAAACAAAGAACTGGAATGTAGTAACAGAGAATTTAAAGCACATTCAGTCAACCCTGCCCAAGGCCCATATTAAAGTTTGAAAAAGAAAATAATTCTACGCTTTCTTAGTGAGACAAAAAAAATTGAGACGGCAATGTTTGAATCATCATCTCTGTTGCATTGCTCTCTTCTACTCTGTGTTCTCAAAAAAAAAAGGATTGCCAACTAAATGCTTTATGTCCTTATTTTAAAATTAAAAAATACCACTTTAATAACTGAACAACACGAGAAATTTATAATGAAAAATGGGCTTTAATAATATTCACTACACACAGAATCAAAAGGATTTATTGGTAATAAAAGCCTTAATTACAGACTCAATTATTGATAGACATAAATGAAGTACAGTTATATCATTTTTATAAGCTGTGCAAAATATAAAATAAAAACCAAAGAAATCTGGGCTTTATTATTTCATGTTAGTAAGAGGGTTGTGGGTTTTTTTGTTGTCATTTGGGGGGGAGGGTGTTTTGTTTTTGTTGTGTTTTTTTAATTTACAAAAAAAAAAATTCCACAACAGCCCTCATTCTTTCTCCTTTTCTTTTCCTTTATCTTTCACTTAGCTTTTCCATCTCCATCCAATTTCTCCTTTCATGCAGTAACAGAGTTCTTCACAGGCTACTTAAATTCCTTCATTCTGCCATTTTAGACGATGACAGGAATGAGTTCCACAGAGCATTCCTGGCCAGAAGCCAGCCAGGCAGCCACTGCTCCCCCAGGCACCCTGCAGCAGCACTGCCTCGGGTGCAGCAGCAGCATTTGCTAGAGGGACAACCCCACCTGGCCAGGATGAGCTGGTGATGGCAAGAAACCACAGTTTCACTCAAACACCCTCCTCTCATCTCTGCAAAGGGCAGAGCTCACTCTTACACCCCCCTCCTCCCTCCTGTTCACACAGGACTTTGAGAAAGTGTCTTGCAGTTCTCCAACCCTTTTTGTATGGCACAGGTACCTCTGAGCTGATGTTCCACCAGGTAGCAACAAAACTAGAAGGAAAACTGCCTTGCTTACAATGCAGCTGAGGAGCCCCACTATAAATTAACTCCCAGCACATCACCACAGCTACATCCTTCCACACCGGAGCGCTGTGCTTATTCCAGGATCCTTGCACAGCCCCAGGCACACTTGGCACCCCAGAAAACCACTGCCAAAAGACACCTGCCCTGCAATCAACCCCTGCTCATGAGAAAGAGCTGGTCAAACCATCTGTGTGATCTGGATTCCCTAATTTGTGCAGAATTTGGGGCAACTTGAGAAGATGCATGATCTGGGAGAACAGAAAAATAGCCCCACACATAAAGGCCTGACAGAGAATCGTGCCAATCAGCCCAGAGGAGGTTGCTATTCTTAGCATTGCTTCCAGTTAAATAAAGACTTCTGAGTTAAATAAAGATATCAAGTGTACCTAAGAAATTCTTTCATTTTCACTGCTGCTGCAATTTGCAGCTGGCAGTTGAGTTTCTCAGTGAGATCCTGGGAAGAAGAAAATTCCACAAACTTAAAATGACTGGACATGGCCAGAGATTCAAATGTTATGTACCAGTTTTAAAAACAGAGGCGCAGTCAGAACACTAAGTCAATTAACAAAAAGATAATCCTGAAACACAAAATGCATTTAATGAGAGCCTGACTAATGCCAATTAAATGCTCTTTGAAAAAAGAGGATGCCTGTGATACATTATGATTCAGAAACTAACTGGTCTACGTAAGCTAGCCTTGAACAAGAAATAACAAATTGTTGTGTTAAATAACTGTAAAATAAACACAGACCAAGAATGTTTTTTCTTAAATTAAAAATGAGGAAAAACTCAACAGGTAACCCTTAGCAATTTCAGATTTTACCATGCTCATGGAGAAATAAACAAAGAAAACGTACAAGACACTCAGTTTCACCAAAACTAATTTTAGCTCGAGCAAAATAACGAAGAAATAAAAATAAATCAAGTATCTTACAGGATATAATCTCGCTAGCTGGGGAGCAACTTGATCCAACCATTGTTGATAACTGCAGTTTCAGATACTAGGAACTAAAAAAAATTTAAAAAAGAAAAAAAAAAAAGAAAAAACCCAAGGATTATATTGGACAAAAGACTTTTAAAAAGACTTCAGTGATGTAAGCTATGCAGAGGTATGAAACTCTGAAAGGATATGCTGCCATCCAGCAAAAAAAACAGAATCAAAGCCTGCATGAGCCTCCAGAAATACCATCATAGAAGAGTCAATAATCAAACACCAATTATAGAACATTTGAACAAAAATAAAGGAGGTACCTCAAAAATAAGAACATGAATATAAACATATAAACAGCAAACACTGTTCTTAAAGACTGACAGTTTTATGGCATAATGCACTCACAGCCTGTCACCAGCAACAAATAACTTCTGCATACAAAGAATTTCAGATCTTTGTTGAGAACATCGGAGGAAAATAAAATCAGGAAAAAAAGCAAAGTTCTCCTTTGTTACCCTCCCACTTATCTGTAAATTCTGAACAATGATGTGGCTGAACTAACCACGCAGGGATGCAAGCATTCTTTAAACTCACAAAGCTGAAATAAAGTAACCTATGCTTACAAGTGAAAAAAAGGCGTTTCACTAATGAGAAAGTGCACACCATCATCTTTGTTGTGGGATGAATGTAAATTGAGCTTAGAAATTGAAGGGCTTGACCCTCATCTTTTGGAAGCCAGTTTAAAAGACTTCAGGAAAGAAACATTTCTCCCTCATCTCCCTAAAATGCAGCATGTAGAAACAAACTGAGATAATGCGTAGGCATTCAATGAAAATTATTACAGCTCCCAACCTTTGCTAACAAGTTTCAGGGCTAGGTAATTGATTATAAAAATGAAACTGCATTCACTATTTGCTAACTTCTGATAAGCAGCAGCTATATAATTGATTCTCCCTTTCAGTATGCAACCAATTGCACTGGTATGAAAGCCTGTACGTGAAACGCTGGGATTTTATTTAACAGTTTGTCTCACTGCCTACTTTCCCCTCTATGAATAAAGACTGAACTCAAATTGCCGTAAAAAACCGATGTGGACTACTTCAGAGTATTTAGTGTTATTACTGGGTAAATGGCCTGAGACAAAATGAGATGCAAGGTTATCTTAAGTTATTACTTTTCTGGAAGGAAATCTAGGAGTCAAAAACAATCACTAGTTATTGTTCCACAAGTCTCCCAAGAAGATCTGTCACAGAAATTTGGCAAATCTCATAATCCTGTGTTTCTGCATCTSCAAGGCATAGTTTGGTAGACAAATTCTGATTAATTAGCTGTATCAGAATAGTTTGCTAATATAAACATAGCTCTCATCAGCATGYGTGTTCCTGGCATTACAACAATTCTCCCTTCCTCCTCTCCCTTGCTTGGCTTTTGACAGCGCAGTCTGCTCACCTAAGCACATCTATGTTCACACCTGGGCTGGTGTAGAAGCATTGGGGAAATATTCATTATATTCTCTGAGCAAAGTCTGTTGGACAGTTAGCCCTGAGATCTCTACCTAATACTTATCTGATGTGTTTCGTCTCTAGATTGTCCCAAAACTCCTAAAGCTTGTGTTTAATGACCCACAGGGAGAAAAGAGCAGCATCCTTTACTCCTCCGTACAATCACCTGCTGGCCTAGAGCACAAGGCTCTCCCCATGGTCACTCACACAAATAGGTCAAGGCAAAGGACTTTGAATCCTCGTCACGTTCACTTCTGACTGAATGGTTCCAGAAATTCTGCATATAACTCCTAGGTGTTATTTGAGACCACAGATGAGCCTGTGATTAAGAGTCACAGTGTCATGCTATCGTAGGCATAGTAAAAGAAAGACAAAAAAATATTTGTTTAAGCCCATTCTTTCTTTAGACTGAGCACAAGTTCAAGTAAAAAGCCCCATGCCTAGAGATCAGTCATCCACTGACGTGCCTGACCACTGCAAAGGGAACAGAGCACATGCTGGTCTTCAATAACTCCCACAATATCTCAGTAAATTTTCTATAGGTCTTGCTTCCTATCACAGTTGTATGCACTGAGAACCAAGATTTTACAGGATTTTATTTGTGTCTAGACAACTTTTTAAATATTTAAGTTTCTTACAGCTAGTCACAGTGATCCTTCCTTCACTCACATTTTAAAATCTTCAGCATAAAGAAAATGGATCCAGGATCTGGAACATCCTAAATGACCATTATTCACAACAATCTAATAAAATATGCTTCACTAAAACTTAATATTTAAAAAAATACAAGCTGAAATTAAAACTACTCTGGCAGTTTATTTTAAATAGCAATAACAATAAAGTACTACAATATCTTGTTGAAAAGTGGGACAAAACCAACACATGAATGGGACCATAACTGAATTAGTCTACACTGCAAAATAAACAAGTAATCATCACAGGATTTGATAGCCATACATTTMAACATATCCTAATCCCAAAACTAATAAGAAGGCATAACTATAAAAATAGATCTCTCATGTTAAGTCTCATAAAAGTCACAAAACTGCAAATCTGCTCTAAAGGATTTTCTCACATTTTAATTAACTATCATAAAAATATTGTGATGAGATAATCTCAGTTTATATAGAAGCATTTTCTCCATTTAAAATTACGCTCAAGAAAGCTTAGTAAGCTGCCTATTCCCTGCTGACAGGCACAAAAAAAATTATCCATTCTTAATATATTCATTTTATAGATGGGAAAACCATGTGTGTGCAATTTAAAAACGGAGGCTTTAAAACATCAGTCAGAGAGGTGAACTTACTTACATCAGACTTGGGAAGACTGAACTAGACCAATCCCCTAACTGAACCATTTCTCTGCAAGTCAGGATGGCTCAACATGCTCTACAAGGAGCAGAAAGATTACTGTGACTCACAGACAGTATCCAGCATCTTAACAGCCTCTACACCATCACTTTGAGTTTACTGTATCCTCCCATGCCTCTCTGCATGGGCCCTGATATTTCTATTCTAAAAAGTAGGTCCTTAAGGATCTATTTAAATACTAAATTTCAAAGCTGGGTGTTCAAACCTGTGCTGGATCATGATCCAAAACTATTCTTTTTGCCTTATTTCTGTATTTGGTGACCAAGCAAAGCTGCTGTTATAGGTTTACAGCACCTGTCAACTACCACAAGCTGCTTCTCCCCACCTCAGTCAGGTACAGCATGAACAGGCTTAGACCAGAAAAGTGGCTGACTGTTGCAACTTCAGCAGCAGTGGGTCATATATCTGTATTTAATACAATATCCTTATTAAACAACTAATGTTACATTTCTTCAGAACTGGTAACAATGCACTGTAAGAACACGGGCTGCTTCCTTCCAGGAGTGAAAGTTTCTTGACCACCTCAAATGCCCACAGTGTGAGAGTCACTCCACAGAACATCTGAYGGCCCAACAGGACAGACACAGACATTTAGGTCTGTCAGTGATTATGCTCTGCACRTGACACCCTTTCTCTGGCACATTACCTCATGCACCAAGTCTCTTACAATGACTAGAAGAGAACATTCAGGGTTTTTCCCTCGGCTCAAAAACCCTGTCAGTATGAAGATCTTTTCAGTTTATCCATCCTGACCCCTAGATGGAGAAGGGAGGCTGCCTAGAAAGGGCGAGTTAGTCCAGGCGGTTGCCCTGGGAGCACAGGCCACGTATGCCCAGTGCAGGAATGTGTCATCTTTGCCAAGCCCCTGTGGGAGGCAAAGATGGCTTCCTGAGCCAGGAAATCACGCTGAACCGTCTGGCTGACAAAAGAGGAACAACAGGGCGAYGTGGCAGTATCAGGATCTTTACCAAGAGGGACATCCTGCTGAATTACTGCAGGTGAAAGGAAAGGCTGTGACTGCCAAACCCAGGGGAGCATGTGGAGATACAGACAGGGGAGGCCAGGCACTGCCTATCTTGAAATGGGGTTCTCCCCTGCTCCTCTCCCTCAAAATACTCTGCTYAGGGGCTCTCCTCAACCCCACCACTTTCCAGAATGCTTTCTGCTCTCCTGTCACAACCTGTTTCACTCACAAGCCCAAATCCAGCTGTCCTTGCTCTGCAGAAGGCTTCCTCTCCCACCCACGCAAAGGGAAGAGGCACACATTGGCTGTGCCAGGGCCCTCTGTTTCCTTCCCCCTGACACGTCCTGCCTGCTCTCCCACCCCAGGCTCTCCACCACCAACACCCTTCCCACTGTCTCTGCAGCAGCCAGGACTCTGCCAAGCCAAAACCAAAAGCTGGGCTCCCCTCAGACTCAGCCGACTGTGCTCCAAGTCCCCACCCACACAACACCCTAGCCCCACACACCAGCTACAGCTCCTCCTGTCCCCACGCTGTCTGCCCCAGCTTCCCAAATGACACTGCATCCTTCCCAGTCTCTGTTGCAGAACTCTTTCCACGATTTTGCCATAATATTTATTTTCACAGGCTTTAGGGATATACCTGGTTGAACATGCTGGAAGTAAGTCCTTTGCCTTTAATTTGGGTMTGCCACTCTGCAGAGATGCTGATCTGTGTCTTTGGCCCACTACTGACAGCAAGCAAACTTCTCTCTCCAGTCATAAATATTTGCTCACAGAACAGTAGCAGAAAAGTGAACTTTTAAGTATGCACATTAATACATCCTGTCAAAGATCCAAAGTGCTGCTGTTGCAATTCTGGATACTCCAGCTTTAATTGTTCTCACCTCCAAAGCCTTCACTCTCCAAAGCCTACAAAACATAGAGGCATACTATGTCAATGACACAGTGAAGTTAAGCAAACAATATGCTAGCAAAAAAAGTATTTTCTATTTCTCAGCCTGAAATGTTCTCAAACATCTTTTGATGTTCGAGTGGTATTTATAAATCCAAAACACCTCTATTATGTTCTTTTGCTTTCTTTAAACAAGAAATTCAGATCTTTYCTCTTAAATTTCAGCTGCCAAAAGAATAAAAATCGGTGGGTAAGAATTAAAGTAATGTTTGCATCTTTTCCCCTTTCCTATAATTTAGAGTAGTCAGGTTCAGATTCCCCTCAAAATAAAATGGCAGTAGAGAACAGCTTTAGCTTCCAACTCACTATACAAAAYTTTAAACCTCCACTCATGTGTCATCAGAAGATGAGATCACATATAGCAATATACAAAATTCAGCACCTAGAAGACACAGTTGAAGCCACACAAGGCTCAATCACAGACACGGATGCTCCTTGGCTGCAGCAGTAGCTGGTGATACAGGCTGACACAGCCAGGCTCCCTCCAGAGCCACAAACCACTCAGCCTAGTCCCGCCCTGCAACAGAGGGAAGAGACAGTGTCTCACAGGAATTGCTACTCCTGATGCAAATGGAACCTCCCTGAGCCTTCTGATCTGGACATGTGCTATTCCAGACCTGATCACAAGACAACCTCCCTGTTCCAAGCCTTGCATGKCAGAGTTCGGCCACCCTGACACTGGGAGAGCTCTTCAACATGCAATTCACCCGCTATATCTGCAAATATAATTTGCACAAGACTAAGCATTCCAGACTCACCAGCTTGTTTGCAATAGAAATTACCAATGATGTGCATCCATTGCAGAAGCAGACCACACAAAATTATCCAGCCTTGCAGTAGCAACTAAAGCATTACCAAACAGCCAAAGGCCGTGAAGCGTCTATTATGTTTGAAATATAGCTGAAGCAAATGCCATAAGAAACATAAATAATTTTTTCACCACTAAAGTACCAGAGATCACTCAAATCCTTTCAGATGAAATGCACGCTGTAGTGCTTCCACCCTGACTAAAGAATCCAAGAGTGCTGACATGTCCAAGGGGAAAGTGGTTCTCCWAAGCCACTGTCAGTCCCAGTTCACAACAGCTTCTACAACTACCACTGTTTGAAAAGTCTGGAATATGGTGCCACTTTTTTCAGAGAACACTCATCAATTTCCTCTTCCATTAAATTATATTTAAAAACAAAACAAAAACAAAACAAAAAAGCCCCAACACAACAAAACAACCAACCAAAAAAAAAACCCAAAAAATCCCCATCCAAACCTGAATCCACATCCAGTCCTCATTGTTCCCTGATCACAGGGAATTCAAGAAACTCTGGTCTTTTTTTTAACTTTCAAGTTGCTATTGAGGAAGATAATAGAAAACTGTAGAGCTTAGCATTTTATTAGCAGATGGAAGATTCAAGTCATAACCTCACACCTGGAATTAAGCCCTAATAAAACTTTTGGTTTTGTAGTAGCTATCCCTCCCTAAAGACAGAGTAACAGTTCAGCTCTAAATAAGGAAAAGGAAATGCAAATAACATAACTAGAAGTGACTTAAAAGTGAGCTAAAAACCCCCTTTCAAACATCATGAAAAGTTTTAGCAAAAAAATAAAAGAGACTATTTCAATGAAAACCTTTAAGTTTCTATTTTTAAGTAACAAGGTCCCTCAGGTTTTATGTAGAGTTTATCACACCGTCACAGAACTTGCAGTCTGTGAACCACCAACTTCCTTCTGTGGTTATGAAAAAGAAAACCTTACTGTACAGYATGTCCAAAAACTTGCATGAAGATTTCTGTATCTTCACAAAATTCTTACATGAAAATTTGTACTGTACAGTATGTCCCCCCCCCAAAAAAGCAAGAATTCTCTATTGCATGAAGAGAGTCCTTCAAGGTCCCCACATGCTCAGCACTCTGCTCTCTTGCACTTAGATGAAAAGACTTCCAGAACAATTGTTGCTGTTTATAGATGATGACATCTCACAGGAAGACAAGAAATCAGTTAAAACCCAAGTAAAAGCAAGGTATGGATGTTACTTTTGTGAATTGGAATCCACACCTAAAACAAGGCATCCTGCCATACCAAGAGGGCTAAGTTTTTATACATTCTCACACACATCTTCCTCTGTGAAGCTCATATGTGGCCTTCAGGAGTAACCCTAAATAAAACTATAAGAATAAATCATTTTGAGAAGCAGTTTGAATGCATTACTTCTGTCCAGAGAAATTAACCTCTTGGACTGAGCCATCAACATCAGTCTTCAAAACTACTCCCACATTTTAAAAAAACTGGACTGAGCATTCCAGCTAGAAATTATTCACCTGCCTCTCCTCCTCTGGAGGCAAACATTACTCCTCCCAACACCCACTTCTTTCTGGACAAAGCTGCTGGCAGCTCACMCTCAGCCATTCAGCATTCACTACAGAAACACACTGTGTTATTCATTCCTCTATGCCCTGTGCCACTGATGCAATGGAAAGAGAGTCAAAGATTGTGAGCATACTGGGTGTGCTGAAGCCCATCTTTCCTTATCACTGCTGTACTTGCAGATGGACATAATGATGAAAAAGTGACCCACAGAGGGCTTCATGCACCATTCAGARTAGAAGAAAAGTGTTTCTAAAGTAAGCAGACATATCTCTGCAGTAGGTCAGAGAGTAAGAACGCCCCCAGCAAAAGGTGGGAATTTCTCATGTGTGAGAGGAATAGAGATCTTTCCCCTCTTACATAGCAGAAATGAAACAGCCACCACAGACCTAAAGGTGACAACCACTACAGGGAGTTCTTGCCAGCTGGCTCTCGAGCTGCATGCTGTCCAAGAGGAACTCCCAAGCTCCCCATGCTGAGCTGTGCTGGGGGCTGCAGCAGCCCTCCAAGGCCCCCTTGGCAGGATGATGAAGCCAGCAGGCTCTGCAGAGCCTAACACTACCAGCATACCCCAATACCCAGCTACATTCCCACAAGACCTCCAAAAATACCACAATTCTCATTTCCCTGCTCCTATCCCTTTTGGCTCTCAGACAGATACAAAGCATCTCTTTAGCCCCTCTAATACACCAACAGTTTTACACATAGGCCAGAAAGTTTGCCTTCCTTCTGGCTGCAGATACCCAGGGCTTAAAGCTCTTTCAAGATAAGGAAAGAACTTTCTTACAGAGCAGGCAATACATTACGTTAGGATGCACAGAAGATGCCAAAATATTCTGTGAATCCACCAAGGAAGGTTAACCTGCCTCTATATCCACAGTAGTCACCTTTGCAACATATCACTTATTTCCCACTTTCACAAAGTTTTAGACTACTCCCCCTGCTGCCCCCAGAAGCTGTGCAGAAGTTTTGGATTTAACATCCCAGGGTACTTAAAGCGACAAAAAATGACCCACAGACACAAGGGAGTCTGGACAAAATGCCAGAAACCTGACCAAGTCTGCAGGTGAGCTTCCAAAAAGCACACTCCAAGATTCATATAGACACTTTGGAATCTGCTGCAGTGGGGCACCTCACATTAACTGGGGTTAAATCTTGAAGGTAAAGGACTTTAACTTCAAAGCTGAAACAGAACATGTTGCATCATTCAAAAGCAGCATGATGTGCAAGGTCAAGCAGAACTWCGGAACACTCATCCCTCCAAAAGTCCTGTTACAGAAACCATGTCAAGAGCTAAACTACAGGAGCAAACCATTTTCTGAAAGTATTAAATATTTAACAAAACAAAAAATATTGGGGAAAAAAAGTGCAAAATACAAATTCACGCAATGCAAAGCAGCTGTCAGTATTTACTCATACACTGATGGCTGTTTCAAATCACAGGACTCCTTTATTAACTGTAATTACCAGAATTACTTTACTAACAGTAAAGCTCTGCATTACTAAGTTCTTGCAGAAAAGCAACAGTAAGAAACATAATTCATTCAAACTGGAAGCTGCTGGGACACTCATAACATTGATTTTYTTATTGCTTCTGTGTGTAGGCTGGGTTCAAGGTTAGCAGCAAGTTGTGCAGCAGTTTGAAAACTGAAAAGTAATATTAAGAATTTTTAATTCTTGACAAAAATCTCAGTTATGAATTATATTTGGAAAAATTATCCCCTAGCTAACCTCTAAAGCTGTCAAGTGCAAGATGCAAATGTTTTCTGGATTTATATCACCAGTTGTCAGGGCACTGCTTTGTTGTCAAGTGTCAGAAATTTCCACCTTCCCCAGTTTTAGAAAGCAAATTGCATACTGGGGTGTCCCTGTGTGGATTTTAAAATAACACATGCCCTATCATCCTCTCCATATGCAAGCATGATGTGCTGTATCAAGAATGAAGAAATTGATTCAGCGTTCTTCTCTCTTCTGAAGTTACATGGCTACACTGCAGTTTCCCAAATCCCGCCTGAATATTCCATTTGTCCTTTCCCTGTTCCATGTGTGGTTTTGTAGGTAAAGGCCACTGAGTTAATCTCTACTCTCCAGAAMAACGAGAATAAACCAACAAACCTTTGACCATCCAGATTTTATCAGAACGAGTCACAGAATCCACTTTGCTAAACACATGCCGCTTTGTACGTTTCATGAAATAAAATTCCATGCCAAAACTGATAAATGCATACATTAATACTCCAGCTATCTCATCAACTAAAAAATCATTCAGAAGCTGCAATTAAAAGAAACAGCATCTCACAAATAAGTTTGAGATCTCATAGTTGCCTTCAATTGCCCATTTTTAAGTGTATTTCAACCCATGTATTCTCTGTAAGGTATCCAGTTACAGACGATTAAGTGAACACTTACCATTCCACCCCAGAGATAAACTGTGCCAACCCCCTAAAACAGGAGCCTTAGGAATTCTTYCTGGTCAGCATGAAAAATTCACTCAGCTCAATAGTGAGTTCTCAAAAAATAAATTGTWACATTTTCTAAAAATAACAAGCAAACAAAAAAACCCAAACAAACCCAGAACTCACCCCATCAAAACTTCATTAAAAAGCCAAACCAACAAAACCGTGAAATGTCAGTTTTATATAAAATGCCACACTTAAATCAAGCTGTATACAAACTACATCTATTTTGTTCTCCAATATCTATGGATATTTTCTTTAGTAAAATTGGAAAAAAATGGATTAAAAAAATGCAACTTCTGCAGCATACAAAATTATAAAGGGCATTTGTCTGGGATTCATCTGATTGAAGAATAATGCTGAGTTCATTACAAGCTTACTTGAAGATGASTCAAAGAGTATTTTTTTAGAAGTCCTGTTCTTTATTGAGACTTCATAATTAATTTCAAAACCATCTGATCAGAAATACTATTTAAAAAATGAAAGTATTCAAGAAAAATCCAAAGTCCTAAGTTTACAGAGCAGTTATCAACTTTCTGAATGTATGCTTTTCTGTATYAAAGACATGGAAGGGGTTAAAAGCACACACCTAATCTGGCTTCTTTAACAATGACCACATTTAAAGAATGGCATACATATTCCACTTTTCCTTAAAATAAAAAAAAATCCTGGAAGAACTTACTGAAAAAAACAGACCTTTTTAAACAAATGCCCTACMTAACATTTTACTGGAAGTTCTAACTTTCTCTCCTCCCAGCAGTAAATCTGGTACAATMATTTCCTTATCCTGTTTGTAGCCTATTTCATGCCACACCATTCTTGGCCCATTTGATCCATGGAAATACCCTCTATTTATTCTGATTCTTTTTGGGCTTCTCCATGATTCTTACCAGCTGCTTCCCTCGACAAGAAAGTGTCACTTAAAAACCTGATTCTGTAGTGTATCCATCTGAAACACCCACAGCCTTGTAGCAAAAGAGAACTATCTCTAATTGAGTCATCTTTTGGGGTTTGCCTAGTATGTGATTTAGATTTGGCCTTCCTTCCCCTTCATGCATCAGGAAGCCTATGATGAAAGTTAGATGCTTTCAGTAACAAAGCCTAGCATGACAAAACACCGTGAAGAAACAAAGACTTTTAGTGTAACTTTCTRGCTGATGCCAGAGGTCTGGGAAAAGCTGAGACACGCTGCTTCTAACAGTAAGGTAGCGGAGCTCCCTCTATTGAATTAGCTGCCAATATCTCTTCAAAGCTTTAGAGATGCCAACTGTGGTCAGAATCAATGTTCTGATAAAAAACCTAAAACCTGCCAGCCTGGGCAGCTGGGACCCGTCATGTACAGTGTATGCAAGAGACAGCTAAGGGAAGGGGACAGCCACCACACAGAGCCCATGACACATGCCAAAATGTCACTGCCTGCCAGGGCTCCAGCCCTGGGGAYTTCTGCTATCCTTGGCTGCTGTTTGAGAGTTTTCCATCAAGTCCCAAACTGCTGTGCCCAATGGCCACGATTAACGATGCCAGGGCATACTACAGATGGTGCTACCACAGCACAAAACACAACACACAAGCACAGTTYGAGTTTTTGAAGTTTTTCTTCACAACAGGCGTTAACTGTACACAGAGTACCCCCTAAACAAAATATATGGATATACAGACTGCTGAAACACTTATTAAATCACCAACTGCACTTTCTACTTCTTATCAAGGGAATGGCTTAGTATTTCCACTGCTCTTGAAAGCACTTTGAACACTYGCTACCCAAATGCTACAGAACTGTTCTAACCCCTGATAACCTCTAAAAATCATACCCTGCAGGTGCTCTCTCTACATTCTTTTATCCYTTTCTCCCATTTTTTACCTCCCAAAAGAAGTACATTTATTATCAACAATAAAAATACTAGTTCAGAAGAAGCAGCACTGTTTTAATAAGCAAATATTTATTTGCCTTTCTGGAGACCTATATCCATGATAATAAAAGCAATTTGATCTCAAGCTAGGCAGAAATTCCTCAAAAGAGCCAACACTGTGGAGCAKTAGATTAACATCCACTGGTGTAGGAATGATTGTGATTCAAGCCATCCTCAATAAAACACACTGGGAAAGACAAAGGAAACAAAACCAGAGAAGAAAAAAAAAGGAAGAAACTTGATCTGATCACTGCCAGTAGTGGATTGTCAAAATACAAGGTGCATTGCAATCTCCTTTCTAAATGATGAGATTCATTTTCTAGTGTATTAAAGGCAGAAATGTACAGCCTACTTTAATATTCATCYTGTTCCCATTAAAGAAAATATACCGAGATAAAGAACATGTAGGTCAAAACCTTGTCTTCTGGGAAGATAACACTCAACCATTTAATATCAAGGGGAGTTGTTAATATTCAGGTTTTCCTGGAAAAATCACGTTCTGCTTAAGTAATTTCTAATTATCACCCTACAGCGTTTACAGTTCTTTAAGTCTCTCATTTGAGCATCAATGAACGGAAGCATAACTATTTTTCTTGAAGACAGAGGAACTTGAGAGAAATCAGARTATTGCAACAGGTCCTCAATTCTCTTACAAATGTGGCCTTGCAGTTTACACATTTTTAATAAAAAAAATGACTGTATTACCAAAGGAAAAAGCTGCACACCAGCCAACTAAGAGAAACCCTGAGTAGCACTGAAGACAAAACCTGAAAATTACAGGGTTTTAGACATGGTAAAAATCAATATATAAAGTCTAGCCTCCTATCAGAGCTGGCAGACCTAACCAAGACCATACTACGACACCATGCTATTAGAGATATGGAGAAACAGTTTCAACAATCAGCACGGTAGTATGAAAAAGCCACAAAACTCCCGTGTGCGAAACAGCAATGGAATAACCCCTGGAGATCAGACTTCGAGCCAGCTCATCTGTGATCATCATGTTATGGTCACAGAGTACAGATCACAAGAAGGGAAGACTGAATATTGACAATCTAGTGTTAGTAAGACTGAATATGATAATCTAGTTTAAGGAGATCCAGTTACAAATTAGAGCTCCTAGAAAATAAGCCCATTCAGTCTCCCTAGGGTTACTAGGCTCAAAGTGCATACAGAGAGGTGGGGCTCCTCTGTTATCAGTTTCCTACTAGCAACCTGCTCTTACTTCACCCAAGAAGTCCAAAACCACTTGGACCAAAAAATACTCTCCAGAAAGTCCTCTGGTAGGAACCTAAAAAAGCCCATGATGGTGTGTCACATATGAGCAGCCAATATATTAAAGCTATTACTGCTACAGAAATGCTTGTTTTCATATGGCTTAGAGGGATCTCATATGGAATCAGGTATGATACCATGGAAATCTGCAGTGAGCACTTTTACCTCTTAAGAATATAAACCCCACTGTTTAAKTAAGATACTTGCAAGAATATAGAGGTCACAGTTTTAGCCTGATCAGATATAATTTGCATTATGTAAAACACTTCTCCTATTTTATTTTCCCCTTTATGTATCATCTTCCATAAATATTTAGAGGTTCTGTTCCCCAAAAATTTCTGCTGGAACTAAGTCAACAAATGAATTCTACTACAAAGAAGATAATATATAAACCGAGGCTAAATAATTTTAACAACACAGGTCACTTTCAGGACGGAGAATGGATAGTATTGCAAGAAAGGGGATTACTCTTACAGAGGTTGGAGAGTGAAAATAAAATATCCTGAAATTAAATATGACTTGAGACAGATATATTTATTTCATGAACATAACAACATATATTTTCTTCAATAAAAATCAGCTGGCTGAAATTTCAAGGATTTACAGACCTGGATGATTTCTGTTTTTGCCCTCTGCCTTCTC
This sequence comes from Cardinalis cardinalis, assembly GCA_014549065.1. NCBI lineage: Eukaryota > Metazoa > Chordata > Aves > Passeriformes > Cardinalidae > Cardinalis > Cardinalis cardinalis. Next base: position 1,134,831 of record JACDOX010000082.1, read on the forward strand.
AGTGCTACAAACCCAACAGTAGAGGGGAGAGCGCAAGAAAAATAGTTTATGTTGGAAGACTTTCACACCAAAAAACCCAAACCCTTAAATATATCAAATGCTTCCCAAAGCAATCAATTTAACAATTAAAACTCACTTAGGAATGAGTCTGGTTACCTGTATGTTAGGCCACAAATACATGGCACGCTGTGGCATATACACGTGGCACAGATGTTTTCTGACTTCAGTGTCAGAAAACCCATGTGAACTCCAGATCTTAATATAGAAATCCAGTTTCCCTTGCTCAAAGTCACACCAGATATACCAGGGAAAAAACGCAGTCAGAAGTGAGAACACAATGAGTGTCATGAATAAGATTACATGTTTCAGTCTCACTAGACTTAGGCAATATGTAACAAGMCTACTAATAGAAGGAGAGACTAAGAGCTTCCTTGTTCAAATCCMCCAGAAAGCAGGATGAGGGGGAAAGGTCATAATTAGCTCCTGATTAAGAGTTTACTTCCTTTTCACATACAGCCATTCCTCCAGAGATGTATGATATTATAATCCATTTTCTCACTTATTCTGACCTAGAGTCAGTCTCCAAATGTGCCAAATGTGTACTTGGACCCCCTCTCTCTTCTTCAGATGGGTATCTTCCTAAGCAGTTAATTCTGTGAAGAAACAAAACTAAGTTTTCTCATATGCTTTTAATACCTCATCTATTGCTTTCCATTTCCAAAGCTCAAATGGAACTCCCAAAAGCCGAGCACCATGATGGAGTAACACATCCATAATTTGTTAAAAAAACTAGCTATTATCTAAACTGGATGAGACTGCAAGGGGGAAGAACCAGTAAAACTACAGCAATATCAAGACCTTTCTATAGGTATTTTTGTATGCAAGTATCTTTTATATTCCTCAGAATAAACAGAGAACTAGAGGCTTAAATCTACTACTGGGCTTTCCAGGCATTTCCAGTACTGCAGGGAAAGTTTGTAAACTGAGGTGGGGCTGGTTTCTCCCCACACATATTTCCTTACAGTTAGTCTGAGCTTCTCCTCGACGAGGCAAGGAAGGAATGAAGAGCAGAAAGAACAAGTTAAATGGTTTTGCTGACAGCCTATTAAGATCATAGGTAGTCAAGTGACATTTTTTTATAGAGCTCCATCAACACAACCTTTGAGATAAAGTATTTTATGGTTTCACATTTTCTTCAAATGGAAAATGTAGACAGACACACAATCACCAAGATCATTTTGTATTTACTCGGTTAAATCCCTCCACAGAGGCAAAGTCTTGCTTCTTAGAAGCTGAGGTGCTTATCCCTCTGATAATCCACATGCCTTCAAGATTTCCTAAAATGAACTATCTTTCCTGAAGACTTTCTCTGCATCACAGCAACCAGTATTCTTTGTAAGCTCCACCACCGGGACTGGTATTTATTATGTCCAACAGTGATTATACCCTGTGTTTGCCAAAGCAAAAGCCAAGCAGCACAGCCTGACACACGGCTTACTGTTCCCATATTGCTGTTGATTCTGTCTGGAGCTTTTTTACTATTCTATTTGAAATTATGGATTCAGCAGGCTTGCTTTACCGTTGGAGCTAGTTTTCAGTTTTCCATTTGGAGCTTGTAAAAYACAAGTATAAATATACCGAGTGAAAAAGCTCTGCTCTTCTCTTTCATTTCGCCAAAACCATACTGGCCGTAAATGGTTAACTGGAGAGCACRTAACAACCAGGCAGAGGCCAGGAATGAAAAACCACCAGCAGCTCCAACACTTCTGCAAACCCTCCGTTGTTGCAAAGGCACATAGAGGCAAAGCCATTTCTTAAAGCAATACAAAATTTTACCACAGGCTGACGCTCTTTCTACAAGAATAATGAGACGGTCCCCGCGCTGAATGCAGAACTCCTCACTTCACAGCTTTTCCCTCAGACTTCACTTTCACGCTCAATATTTACAAAACAAAGCCTACAAACACCTCATAGCCAAAATACTCCCAGAACAATTAGGATATTTAGCGCACTCTGCGCCTTCCTAATTCCCCAACGCCTCTCTCAGGAGTGCTTTTATGGGCGGAGAGGGGAAGCGAAGTTACCCACGCGATCCCCATCCGCCGGAGCAGCCTCAGGCACGCAGCGCTGCCCCAGGGGCTGCCCGAGCCGGGGGCACCGACAGCGGGGCTGCCCCCGCCGCGCCCGGCTGCAGGCGGGCGGCGAGTGCCCGCCGCGCCCCCCGGCTCCCAGCGGCAGCGGAGAGCGGCGGGAGGCCGCCGGTCCCGCGTTGCGCCGGCACGGCCACGGGCGGCGCGGAGGGCAGAAGCGGCTGAAGCGCCGAAGTTGCAGGCGGCTCAGCCTGGAAGTGAAAGCGGCACCGCACCGGGGCTCGGCTGCCGCTCCCGCGGGGGCAGCGCTGCCCGGCGGCCGCTGACAACGCCCTGGAGAGACCCCACGGCCACTTCCCACGGGGAATGATGAGACCAGCGCGTCTCGATCCCCCTCACCGCTGGGGCAGCTCCTGCCTTTCCCGCAGGAGAGACGGCATCCGCCCGGCGCACCCTCGGAGGGTAGGAGAGGAGCGCTTTCCTCCAGAAGCGCAGCGGGGTGCGGCGGGCACCAGCGGTCGGGAGCGGCCCCCGGCGAGCAGGGAGCCCGCGGTAGGTGCTGGGGCGCTCCGGCAGCGGCGGGCGGGCACCGCCACCTGCGCCCCGGCCTCCCCTCCGCCAAGTTACGCGCGGCCGGGACGGCGCGGCCGTGGCCACCGCTTCCCGCGGGCGGGCGCTCACCTGGGGGCAGGCAGAGAGCGGCGAGCAGGAGGCAGAGCAGGAGGCAGAGCAGGGGCGGCAGCGGGCGGCGGCGGCAGGAGGCGCAGGCGGCGGCGGCGGGGGGCTCCATCATCCCGCCTGCCCGCGGCGGGACCGGGAGGCGGCGGCGGAGCGGGGCGGCGCGCCCGCGGGGGCTCTTCCCTCTCGCACCGGAGCGCGGCAGCGACTTCTCCCTCGTCGAGACCGGGAAGCAGCAGAGGCGACGGCTCTCTCCCGGCAGTGGGAGCAGCGGTAACTTCCCGGGCGCGGGCGGCGGGGCGGCTGCTCTCCCTCTCGGCGCGCAGCGAGGAACGACTCCGCACCGGAGCAGGTGGCGGCTCCCTTCTGGCAGCCGAGCGGCGCTCCAGGACTGAGCGCTGCGGCGGGAGAGGCGGAGCCGGGCGGCGGCGGCGGCGGGGCTGGCCCGGCCCCCGAGCCCCC
>JACDOX010000082.1:1138095-1241196 GCA_014549065.1 Cardinalis cardinalis
CCCGCCGCCGCCCCGCCCGCCGCAGCCTCCCCGGGGCGTGCGGGCCCCCAGCCCCGGGATGTGCCGCTGCCTCCGGGGCGGCGCTGTGCAGGCGAGGGGGCCGGGGCTGGCGAGCATGCGGGACAAGCCGATCCCCCTTCTCCTACTCCTGCTTTGCTTCTGCTCGGTGCTTGGGCTGTTCTCTGGTGCTGTGTTCAGGACGCGTGTTGGTTACGAGTACTGCAAATCCAAAGCTAAAAAATAATGAAATAATAATGACAATGCCCGTTCTGTTGAGTGTATAGAAACGTGATTGTGCCTCCTCTGAGCCAAAATAAAAAAAAAAAGGGAAAAAATTTAAAAAGCAAAGATAATAAAATCAGCTTAATCTGACTGAATGGACATAGCAGAGGATTGGATAAAAGGAGGGGWGCTCACAACACTCTGGTTGCATGAAGAAATGCACCGCAGGGTGAAGAGGGATCTTTCGTCACTTGTGGAAGTCGGCTGCCCTAAAGGTCAAAAAGATTCCTCATCAAAGTAATGTAATCCAGAAGCAGCGCTTTCATGCACAGTGCTCTATTCTCCTCCTGTTTCGGTCTGAGTAAGCAGCGCTGTTTCACTGAGAGGGAAATACRCACGCTGAAGCCGCACAGCGAGTTCTCAGCTAACAGTTCTGCATGATCAACATGTAGCCCACGCAGTCATGTGAAGTAAATCTGATGTCCAAAATCTGAAATATGAATAATGCACATAGTTTGGTCTTTCCAGAGGGACTTTCTAGTAGTGAAATCCGAAGTGTCAAGTGCTCTATCGAACTTCACCATGTGATGATTTGAATTCTTGGACGGGAACTTCCCCAAAACTCCGGAAAATGAAACACAAACCTAGCCAGCCTGTTGTGCTATTCTCAAAACAATTTTCTTGATGTGTAACAACTAAGAATACTTAGACATTACWGTGATACAGAGTGCGTTTAGAAAAACACAGCCTGTGTACTTTTTTGCGTATCATGCTTGTTTTCTGTAAAAAGGGGTAAGGAATAWTTGGCTTTTAGAACTTTAAGTCTAAAGTGTTGTCTTCACTTCAAAAAGTCCTTCTGTTCTTCCACATTATTATTATTATCTTTAATAGTGTGTACAGCACACCATTCAATCAGWTTTTAAAATCATTTACTTTCTAGGCTTACTGCTCAGCAGAGCTCTGTCATCCTTTGTTTTCTCAGCAGATTTCTCTTTATGGGCGTATTACTAAGCAGATTAAAAAAAAAATACTACTTTTAAGATCAATAATCTTCTTGTTTTCCTGTTGAAGCAAATTAGTGTTTCCCATTCAGTGTTTTGGTGTTTTGTTGGTTTGTTGGGTTTTTTTCCTTGCATGTTTAGAAGTTGTAGGGTAATCATTAGTAGGGAAATTTAATATTTCTCTTGCTGCCAAACCTGGAGACCTCCTCAAAATCTTGAGAGAGATTCTCAATAGAATTGTACTGAGATGACCATCTAACACAGTTCAAACTTTTATTCCTACTTTGGTTTTTTTTTAATTTCTAGATCTTTTAATAGTATGTGCTGATTTTGCAACAAATTGGGCTCCATTACAAATTAGGGCCTAATCCTCTGTCCTGCATTGATATGGGCAAGGGTTGAAGYGAGTAAAATTGTGGCTGGCGAAAAAAGGCAGAAAAGGCTAATTCTAAAAAAGCTCTGAGTGCAAATAAACATAAGAAAAGGCTTATAGGCCAGAATTCACTCTGCATTTAGTACCTGTTTGCTTTTCTTTTCAACATGGCAATAGTGAGATCAATTTGTATAAATGYAAACACATGGTTTGCTGGTTTAGGGAATTAAATAATGCCCAAGAACCTTGTTTTCAAAGCAGATGATTAACTGCTGCCTCATTTGCATCAACATAATGAGTAGTATATGTTCTCTCTCACTGGGAGAAGGGATAAGGAAGTCTGTCTGAATATTGTAAATAATTTCCAATGGCATGGTGCAGAAATTAAAAGGCAAGCTATGGAACTATACATTTYAGGCAGGCAAAACATACAGAGTAATTTTACAATTTATGCTCAAGATAGTATTGTGAAAAATTATTTGAGGACTATTTTGCTCTGAATGTGTTGCCTAAAGTCTGTAAGGAATATGAGAAATGTGAGAGATTACATTAAGGACATAATACTTTAATCAGAAGTATGATTTGTTTAGGGTTTCCCTTACTCCTTTGTCATTTATCTTCAAAGCTGTTTCTACCTTTCACATGAAAGGAGCTCTTTGAATTCTGAGTAAATAGAAAATATCTCATGCTCAGATTGCTTAAGTGTTTTGATAACTTTACAGGATTTTAGATGTGATTAGAAATTGTTAAGATAATTATTAAAGATATCTTTATATGCTATGTCATTTTAGCTATCCTCAGTTCTGAGACTTTATAATTAATTCTTTTAATGTCTATTAGGTTGATAGAACATAGATTTTTTTTCCTACAGATTATTTTCTTGGGCCATGCTCCTCTTCCTATTGAAGTTAATGGGAGCATTGAGTGAGGCACTGATCAGTTGGAAAAGCACCAACTGCCTGGCTTTAAAGTCCAAAATAAGTATTTATTTTGAAGAAGTTAAAACACTAGTACAAAAAAATTTGTAGAAAATAACTGTTTTTGAAAAGCAATAACAATAATAATACATTGTTAAATGTTTAATTCTATCAATCCATAGATTTTCTATTTATGTGACAAAGTGGATTGAAAGTGTAATCCATTAATAATGGTTATGCATAATAACAAAGAGTTTTTGTTAAGCTGAAACATCATTTCCCTTTTACAACAGGTACATAAAACACTTTGGAAGCCAATTTCTAGCAAGAATAATAGAGAATAGTGTTTAATAGAGCACAATGCTCCTGATAATTTAATCTGTTGTTAATAGTGAGTGGATGACTRTTAATATTGTTTCAAGGAAACTTTGAGGGCTGGTTTGGCTCAGCACTCAAAATACAGCCTGCAACGTGGAGACCTGTTGTTGGAACTGCCCTTGACAAGCATTGAACACAATGTCCAGCCTTGCATTTCTGCCAATCTGAGACTGTTAGTTTGGCTGGGCACTGCTGGGGTAAAGGTGTCAATTCAGAAGAGACTTGCATGGGTTTAGATTATTGTCATTTGTGTTAAAACGTGATTCAGCATTATCTAACACCAAGGGTTAAGCATCTGTGTAATCCATACTGCTGGTTACAACACAGACACAGGAATTTTTGGTGAATCAGCTGGGACTTGGCTCATGTTTTATGACTCTTGAGAAATCCRCAGGGTGCTTCCAGTCCCCTTAGGTGCCTTGAATACCTTTAAACACCAGGCTGTGCAAATCTGAGCCAAAGCATGTTGAAGTCAAGCAGAGTCTTTCACTGATTTTGCTTGATTGCACTAGAAGCTGTGGTAGATGAATACTCATGTCTGTCAGGAATTGTTTTGCATTGCTCAGTGTTGGCACGTGAGGATAACTGGCAGTGAAGTCTTTCTGAAGTTGATCAGCTCTACATGGTGAAGTACAACTCTAGGCTGTAAAGTATTTCAAACAGAGCATGCAGGACACGTAGAAAATGGTCAAAAACCAGAGCTGGCACAAAAGTGAACTGTGACCAATAGTAGCAAAGAGGAAAACCTACTTAATTGGGGTTTTTGCAGGTATCTGCAAATTTTTCTGTCTTTGACCTAAGTAAACAAGACCCGTATATTTGGAATAAATAAAAAACCCTGACAAATTACAGTACGAATACCTGGAATCAACATTTTCAGTATTTCTTCACTGCAAAAATCATACTACTCATGAACATTAGCAAATGCCTGCCAGTGTTGTTATTACAGTAATCAGCATAGCTATTAGGCTCCTGAAACAAACTTATTTTCCTATTACCCATGTCCAGTATACCTGTTTTTTACATAATTTAAAGGACCAGCACTGTACAAACATTCATTAAAATAACATTATGTTTGTATTATATAGAAAGTACCCAGAATGCTTTCAGCTGAGATTAAATTTTCATAAAATACAAGTGGAACATGAGAATAAGGAGTTTGTAGAATTGCTAGTTGTCTTTAAAAGTTTGTGATCTGCCTTAAAAATGAACACGAAGAAAATAAGTTTTTTAGACTATAAGCAGGTTTTATGCACAATATAGACAAGAGTCACATTAGATGATGATGATTAAGAAGTGCAGAAAGAGAAAAATCAATCCAGTCCTTTAGGCTGGACCAGTGTATATCAACTTTCCTGGCCACCTACTTGCCTTTTGTGAAGGCTCAATGACCTTTTCCTCTGCCTTTCATAAAGGTTTGAGGTAGGTAAGAGTAAGCAGTTTTCAGGTTTCAGGTCTCTTTTTTCATTACAGAAGCCACTTCTGAGGGCAAAGAATTATTTTTCTGTAGGTATCCAGTGGGATACACAATTGGGAAGAGTAGCACTGACGATATATTGGAGAAGTAAAATAGCTATAATACAAAGAAGGAGATTATTAGCATTGCTAAAATGGCTAGTCTGTTTCCCCTTTTCTCAGTGTCCATGGAACCAAATTCTTTGACTTTTTGTGCTTGACAGTCCCTGAATGTAACACAAAAATACCTTAATAATATAGGATCTGATGGGCCTCCCGTACTAAGGAGCATCCTTGACAAGACGTTGCATTCTGCCAGAAATGTCCTGCAAGCAGTTCTGCAACACCTGGTTTGCAATGTTGGCGTGCTGTGAAGGAGCAGGAAAGAGCAGAGTGTCRTGTGACTTATTAGGATGTCACTGAGCTCCTCTGCCCTGCTGGATGAACTCTTTACACTTACCCACAGCTGACCTGCCTGTGTGCAGGATGGACTTTCCTGAGTCTCAAGTGATGCAGAACAAAGTTCTCAGAGGGGCTCAGCCAAATCCTGGCTTGGGAAGTTGCTTCTTGGGCTGAGGAGCTTTTCCACAGGGCTGTTCACAAAGGAGTGGAGTGCAGTTGATATTGGTGCCAGCCTCACCTGGAAGCAGTTCCCCATCTGTTCTCTTGATGTCACTTGTGGCTGAGGCTTGGACTGGCTTGATTCTTGCAAGGTCAGCTCTGTGATAATCTGCCCCAGCTTCCAAATCTGGGCCTGTGTTACCCAGTTCTGCTCACGTTGCCAAAGCAAGTGCAGACAGCATCCTGGCAGAGCAACAGAGGGGAATGGAGGCCCGCTCTGGCCAGCAGCCTCCTTTTATCCCTGCTGCATGCTGCCATTCATTATTACAACATTAAATCATGGCATTTTGTAAGGTAGGCACTCAAATAGCTTTCACCTTTGTCCTGCCTTTCATTTGAGGATTTTGGATTCTGTGAGAGCATTAAGTGCTTGGCAGCCTGTGACATTGGACAAGATACTGAACCCTAGAGATATGAACTGGTTTCCTAATCTGTTTGAAAAACCAGTGGTGTTTAAAGGAAAAGATTCAGAGTTCCTGAGATTTCATCCTCAGCCTYCCAAACTGAAACTACTCTGTTTATATTTCTGTTGGTTAGAGAAAGGTAATAAAAACAAATKTAAAGATCAGAAGCACGGCTGGTAGTCAATGCAGTGAAATGCTCCTGCTTGTACTAGTTAGTGTGCTCATGTTTAATTTTCAACTTAGCCAAGGGGAGAAAAGTGGAGCTAACTCATTCAGAGTATGTTGGGGATTTTCTCCTTTGCATTATGAAAACAGCAGTGAAAGTAAGGATGGAAAGAAATGAGGTACATTTTATAGAGAGTTTGAGTGCAAGATATGGAAAAAACTTTGCTCTTTATCCACCTGCAGACCACTTGGTTTTAGGTCTGCTTGTGGCTGAAGAAAATTGGTGAAAATTGAACAAACCTGTAGGTCTCTGTGGAAGATGGACAGAGCAAAGASAGCTCAGAGCCTTTCATGCCTGCTCAGAACTTACTTGGACCAAAGGAAATTTGTTACCTCTTCTGCAGAAGTAATTTTCTTCCTTTTTTGTCTTGAGTGAACCAAAGAACCTTCTTGTTCTAGTGTTGAAGAATGATGAGTTAGTGTTGAGTAGGGTAGGTGCACCATACTGCAGAGTTCAGATCCTTCAAAGTACTGCTTCTTTGAGAGATACAAGTAATAAATGAGAAATGAGAAATGAGAGATGGTGATAAAATGAGAATTGCAAAGGAAGGATTAAAATAGAGAGTTAGTACCAGGTTCACACTGGTTTTCAATACTAGGACACTAGATTCTGCACATCCCAAAGTTGGGCAGTTTCCTTGTGTGACAGGTATTGCCTCAGGCCTTAGTAATCAGTTTTTCTTTACACTCTTGATGGTAGTAGCAGGCTTTCTCATGCTGCATGACTTTTAACATATGCAGCTTTCATTCATTAACTTGGAGGAGAGGGTCAGCAGGAAATCAATTATGCTTTTTTTTTTTTTTCTTTTTAATGTAGCCATATGCAGAACCATTAAAATGAATCCACTGTCTATGTTCCAGCATTGCAATTTCTTCCTTGCAACATTTATTGAGGTATGTCTGCCTCCAGTTGTGCTACATCAGCACTTGTAGATTAGGAAGAGCAATTCCTAGGTAAATGAAAGGAATTGGTTTTTTTCAGTCTGCCAGTGTCCCGAGGCAGGAATAGGCCTGCCTCAAGGGGTAAAAAGGCCACCAGTTTATCCTGTGTTCCTCAGAGCCATGTGTTGTCAGATCCCTGGAAAAAATATATTTGATCTCTCATTTAACTGGATACCTGTGTCAAGGCTAGATTTGTAAATTCTGTTTTTAAATGCTTGAAGATTGAAAGATTTTCAAGACCAGACTCTTAAGATTGCAGCACAACTTAGGTGAATAATATTGGAATATCTCCCTTATGTATGTAATGCTGCCTGCTCAGAAGGTGACACCTTTTGCCCTTGAAAAGGACACAGTGATTGGGAGTGTTGAAAACAGAGTTTAATTAAATCAGCAGGAAATTGTCAACATGCTTGAAGATGTGGAGGGTTAGCACATGGATTTAGAGAATTTGCCATGTATGAATTATGATTATAATATAATATGTGTGTTGCATTAGAGCAAAAAGGCTCTGAAGTGTTTGGACTCCCTTTAAGTAGCTATGCTGTTCTGGAACAAGGAAGAGCTTCTGCTACAGGTAGTTTACAGACTAACTAGATAGGATGAGTAAAGTGTGTTTTGAAGGAAAAGAAAATTGTTATTCTTGTACATCATCCTGGCTCGGTTGAATACATTACACTGTTGTACACATTTCTTTTTTTATGTTAAAGGAAAAAAATGTAGAAAAAACCCAAATCAAACTTGAAAAAACTTTTGATTTGCAGAAATTATAGTAGGAGATGTATTTTCATAAAAAATGAACTTGTAATTACCTCCAATAAACTGTAGTGATGTCTTTGGGAAGGTGATTTATGGTGTTTTTTGTTGGCAGAAGTWATAACCACAGGTTGTTGGATTAGACACCATTGCTGAGTCACAGTTTAGAAGGTAATACAAATTACTGGTTCATCCCTGTGAGAGAGCCTCACTGTAGCAGCTGCCCCATGTGTTTCCACTGRCTAAAATAATCAGTGCAATTATAGAAGCCGTGCTGCAAGGGCATTTTTTTCTTTTTTTTCATACAGAGTGCTGAGAATTTCTGATAAGGATGGATAACTAATATTTTGTCAATCTATTTCGTAGCAGTCTTCAACTCAAAGGCTGGAAGACAATTGTTATCAGCTGTCTCAGGATCACACTCTGCAAGAGGTGGATTCACAAGCAAATTGTAGATTTCAAGGTCGGATTCTCATTCTGTCAGGATGTCTGTAATGGTTCTTAGTTAGGAATGGCAGTCAAAAGGGTTCAAACTTGCCTGGCATCAATGTTCTGAAAGTTTGCAGTTAGTAACAAGAAGGAGAGTCTACCTGTTTTGCTTAGGGCAAATTTATCAAGACCTCTCTGCTTTTCTGGCTTTYATTTGACCTAACTTTTTAAGTCTATGACATTTTTCAGAGGGCAATTTATTCCCTTGACTCTGCTACCCAGAGTTTTAATTTATTTGCAGCCGTGCTGTTCACCCTACTCTCTCATTGTCAGACAGTCTCCCATGTCTCACAGACAAGATGTTTCTGCTTCATCCCATGTTTGGAATGMTAGTGTTTGTATTCCCAAATCACCATTACAAATGGTGGGTCCCTGATTTCCTGGGGATGGCTGATCCCATTTCCATGTGATGTAGTGAATTAATTCCTTGTTTTGCTTTGCTTATATGCGTGGCTTTTACTTTCCCTGTTAAACTGTTTTTATCTCACCCAGAAGTTTTTTCACTCTTACCCTTCTGATTCTCTCRCCCACCCCATTGTGGGGAATGAGCAAGTGGCTGGGTGGCTCTGAGCTGCCTTTCAGGGTTAACCTAAAATAGGTCTTGCTCCTTACAGAATTGTTTCTGACCCATTCCTTGAATTTTTCTCCTGTTTTGTACTTTTTAAAATTCACCCTATGCTAAAGATGTTACACAATCACTACAAGTGAACAGGCTTTGTATCACTTTATTAATAGATAATGACATACACAAAAKAGTGGTTATGCCACTTGTTCACCAACAAAATTGAATATTCAATATGTAGTTCAAGATAAGARGATGCATCTGTGTAAGGGTGTTTGTTAAGTGTAAGATGTATGCTGAAGAACCATTTGATCCTCAAACTGAACTTTTCCCCTGCTGTTSTCTTGTAAGACAGTTATAAAATCTATTTAAACAAACAAAAAAGAGAATGCATTAATCACAGTTCTCTGCACCTTGCTCACATTCACTCACTCATTCTTTAAGTATAAATCTTTCAGCCTTGTTGCTTTCTCACACAGATAAAAGGTCAAAACAAAAGAAAGAGAAGTTGGAAATGGGAAGAGAGTGTAGACATTTTGTAAGTCCTTTTGTGGAAGAGATGAGGAAGGAAATTAAAATTTGCTTCAATGAAACAGCGCAGCAGTGTATGAAATTTCAGTTTTCTGAGAAGSGAGGTGAGGTTTTAGAGAGGCATAAATGAAGATTACTGAAGTGAATGCTGCTGTTAGGCAGACAAGTTTCCACTTTCTTTTGAACCACTGCAACTAATTTTGTATGCATTGTGAGTTTTTTTTTTTTGCAAATCATATCTCTTTTGAGAGAGATGAACCCCTTGAAAAGCAGAACACTCTAAAAGGCAACTAGGAGGATTTGAGCCTATAATTGAGCTCCTACTAGATTAATGTTGCATTGTCAAATGCTACTTGATGACATGGAGGATGGCACAGCCATGTAATTCTTATATTGTATGAACCAAATTCTGTGGTCTTAAGAGGTTCTTAGAGATGGCATCTATCTCACTTATAGCTAAGTGGCTCTTAAATTTAAGAAAAAAAAAGAAGAGAATACTAGTACTTAGAGGCAGCTTCTGTGAAGTGCTCGTCATGCATAGTTCCAACAGCACTTTAAGAAAGAATGTCAGTATCATTATTTATATTGATTTTGATTGGAAAACTGAGGCAGAGGATGAAGAGAATTGAATTTCTGAATCAACAAGTAGTCTGTAAAAAACTCAAAAACAGCTACAAAGTCTAGTAAGGCCCTGTAATCTATAACATCTTGTTTTTTCCTCTGAATGTTGCTTGAGAATAAGCTATCCTTGAGAAACTCTTCAAATGGGCCACTTCAGTTCTTTCAGAAATGTTAAGAAGTCTGAATTTGAGAATTTTTTTAATCCAATGTCTCTTGGTATTGAATCCTTCATGTCCTTCCCAAAGTATATGTGAAGCATTTGTGGAAGCCGTGGATAATCTGGAAAATGGTATTATTAGGAGGCAGGCAGCATGTTGATTTATCTCCTTTGCWTTCAAGTCATACAGTGTGGTCTTTGTTATTTCAATAGCTGACAACCACAAGGACCAGAATGAAGAGCAGGGAGAGGGCTGAGCCAGAGATGACAGGAGAGCTAATATATTGGCACAGGGGCTTTGCAATGGGTGCATTATCCTCCTGGGACAGCAGAYTGCCCTCTCAAGGTATTTGTTCAACGACATTACTGAAGCTAAGTCCTGCTGAAACATGAAGTTTCAGATAATGTTGGTTAAATGTGATTTGCTTCTGTGTGCAATGAAATAAATTACAATGGGATTTTTGGGGTTTTTTTTACCAAATCATCCTTGGGATCTTACATATGCAATCTATAGGATGTGTTATTTAACTGTAAATAAACTGAAGCYAGACAAAGCTATGTGGAAACCATGGGGGGCAGAGGGACTTTTCTTGTACAGGTACTCAGGTGACTACTACAGTTMATGTAAAAGGGATTATAATTACTTGTTTTTATGAACTTTTCATCATGAGGCCCTAAGTTCTGATCACAAGATGGGCAGTACCATCATTGTTATGGAACATTCATGGGAAAAGATGGATGGGATTATGTGACTCAGTGTGGTTCAGAGAGTTGAGGCTGTTCATGGCTGTAGGAATTGGGTCTTGATTTTTCAGAAGGATGTCATGTTCCCCATGTAGAGCAGCTGCTGTTACTGATGATTCCTACTGTTTGAACACATGGAACACAGCAGCAATGGCTGCACATGATTGTATGTGTATGTATAAAAGGGAATTAGTAGATTTGAAATAAGTTTGAAAATACCTTTGCCTTCTGAACAACAGTACATTAGCTTCAGAACTAGTCCACTCTTTAACAAGGTGGGAAAATTATTCAGTTGCAGCTGGTAGGAGGCTGAAGAGTAGTGAGAAACAGTTGCAGACACATATTGTATGCCTGCTAACTCACATTCTTGGTTTTWGTCCTTTTTATTCCGAAATGTACAACTATTTTATTTTAGTATAGTAGGTTTGAGGAAAAAAAATTGTTAAGCATAATACTTGCTTACTAAGCTAATCTTTGCATAATTTCTGTCCAGAGCTAATTTTTTTTTGTTATTCAAATTTACTCCAGTGTCGTGTTTGAGGGGTSTTAACACTCTTGTGCAACATATGCAAGCTGATCTTAATAAATAGGCCATTGTGGAGTTTATACTTTATATGTCAGTATGAAATTGAGATTTTTACTTGTCATTTATTTATATYAAAACTTTCCTGTATTGTCAAGAGACACCAGTATTTTTGCATGAATTACTGCTGACCTGAAAAATTGTTTATGCACTTACTTAAGTCCATCCTGTTTGTCTTCAAAGTGAAAGAACAGTCTTGGCTGATTCAGGGCAATAGCTTTTTTGAAGAATGTGTTGTGTATCTTCATTGCCTTTTAGCCTAGATGCAGCTACCACAGGCTGCAAATGTCCTTCCTGAAATCCTGTAAGTATGGGTGAGTTAGGCTGCTCTGAGTTCCTGTTATTGTTTGTCTCAGAATCCCACTAGTACCAGCCATTGCTGTTGCAGACACACACAGCATCCCAGAATTGCCTTCCTGCAGCCATGTTCCTCTTGCTGGCAAGTTGTGGTTCTAGCAGTTCGAGTGGAATTCACTTCCTTTCCAGAGAGGTTCTTTAGGCAGTGCTGTCTGCAGGTCACAAGCAGCTTTCAACAGAATTCTTTTGTTACACAGGTTTCTCAGCGTGCTTCCCATACTCCCCAGATAATGGCCACATTTTCCTGGGTTTTGACCAAGTAAATTTCTCATCAAACCAGATTATGGCTTAATTAGGATGCAAAGAATTTGATCCAATATTCATTTTGTTAACATTTTTAGTTTCATTTTCCTCCCAATTTTCCTATGCTCTTAACTTCTATTTGGAAAAAAATAGTTTGAGTGTAAACAAAGCAAAGGACTTAGATGAGTTTGTGCCCTAGTAACCAACTAAAAACTCCTATTTTCGTTGAGATTGAAACTGTTTGAACTCTCCACTAATGCTAAATCCATGGTTATCAAACTGTTCCACAATACTGTCTGAGTGAATAAGGCAACTATTTTTTTTTGAGACGTTGCTTGTGATTGCTGGAAAAGAAAGGCATATTAGTAACAACATTCAGAAGATTTATAGCTTGTTTGCTGGTGCATAGGAGAGTAAGTGCAGATTACTGAGGGTTCTCAGTTATGAGGGCTATGAATTAAAGTTGTTATCCATAATTTATGATTCTCCATGTGCTTCCAGTCTACATTCATTTAGAGAGAAAACATAGGCAGAGTAGGGAGGAGTAACCTTGAAAGAGGAAGACTTGCTTCATATAATCRCCATCTTCATCCTGTCCTTGAAAACAAATACAGAATCTTACAGTTATTAAAATACTTGATTGTTATCTTGCTTTAAGAATTGGAGACCCATTCATTAAATTAGGAAAACTGCAGCAGCCCTCTTGCACAACTTCTGTGCCGTAACCATAGGCTCCTGTTGAAAACTAGAAAAGTTAACAATGAGCCCTGGAAAGACTACCAGCATAGTAGAAACAATTTCTTCTATTCTTGCAAGTATTTGTATACCGTTTTCATAGCTGGTGCTCCTTGGATTTAGTGGACAGGTCAGACTTAGTGCACTTCAAGTGCTTTTCTGGAGTTGGCTAAGAAGAAAAACCCCTAGTTTGATAGATATACTTTTGCTTCCTACATTCTGGTACATTTTTCACACTGATACACATGTATGTATTTAGAGGGAGAGAAAACGGTACTTCTTAAAAGAGGAGAAGAAAATGCCTGTAATTTCTTTAAAACTCAGTTCAGGTGAACTTTATTATTAGAATATGTTGTTTAATGGTCTACCTTTTAGCCCTTATAGTAGCAGCACATCTGCTTCTCTTCAGCATGTCTTTCATTCCCCAAAATTTTAAACAAGTAGTAGATTAATAATKTATGGAAATTGTTTCCTGTGCATCTTCTTTTTTTCAGTGCTTTCAAATTAGCTTCTCTACTCCTGCCCATGTAATGCATGGTGCAAGTCCTGTAGAAAATAAGTAACTTCAACCACATATATATGTGTAAGGTGGCTGAATTTGTAGGTAATCATGATGTAATTAGGTAACAGAATTGTTATGTTAGAGTCTGCCTAGGCAGATTGAACCTCACCATTTTTAAAATTGTCATTAGTGTTCATAAAAAGAGGATATAACATTTTATTACCTGGAAATAATTTGCATTTATTTCCTAGTTGTTAATTCTTAAATTTATAGCCCAAAAGTAACAGGAAGAGACCTATCTGAATGTTCTAGATTCTTCTGACACTTATCTGAGAATGGAATAAATCCCCACCAAAMGCAGCATCATTGTAAAATGAGAGGAAATCATTGAGTAGATCAAAACAATAAAAGAAAAAGCTTATTTTTTATTGGAAGAAGATTTCCAATGCTGCTATAGCAACTGTTGTAATAATTTGAACCTTGTGATGCACAAAGGGGTGGATTTCAGCCGTATTGAGGAACTCATTGAAAAGAGAACCTTAGACCCATTGCTAATGTGTTGCCAAAGGACAGAATTCATCTCCTGAACTCCAGACAAACAGAACTGAGACTCAGTTCTCATGGATGGATKAAGACTCCTCTAGAGCAATTTACCTTGTGTATTTTTTTTAGCACAGTGCAGCCACAGAAGTGTTGACAWTGCTCCTTGATTTAGTTGAAATTTTGAAATTAAGTTTCTCACCACCACAGTAGTGAGATTTGTTTGGCAACTCGTTAACGCATTAAAAAAGAAAATAGCTGGGTTTATWATAAAAATGTACTCCTGAGCATCACATATGCACCCTTTGTCCCTGTATTTGTTGCCTTCCTATTTTTTTTTCACTATCTTCCTTTCGCTAATAATATGAAAGTATTTATGTATATGCTTGTTGTAGGTTTGAAAGTATTCCAGATATGGCTGCTCAAATGCTTTCAGTAAGTTCCTGTCTTTGCTGAACCTTTAAGGGCTCCAGTTGTGGTGACCATATAGTGGYGGTTTTTTTTCAGTGTTATTGCTGAATATCTGAAGGTATCTTGATATTTGGCTTCCCTCAAATCTAATAGCAATCAGCTTCCTTAAATACCTTAGAAAATCTGCACTTTCAGTCATTTGGGGCAGAAACATTCTTTTCCCTATTTAACAAAATAACAGTATGCCAACTTTTGGTTGTGTTTCAGCAGCAGTAATAACACTACATGCACTCTCTGCTGCTATTTCCATACCTATATAAAACCTTTTTGCTTTTACATTATTACTGGAGGACGTGTTCCGTCTGGAGAAGACAGCATCTGGGAAAACATAATAGCAGCTTTATATGGAGAAGCAAGGAGGTGATCAAGATGTTGGAGCCAAGTTCCTARTGGTGGAGCACTGAGGGAGGGCAAGAGGTAGTGGACAGAAGTCTAAACAAGAGAGGCTCGAACTGGATACAAGAAAAAACTTTTTCCCCAAGAGGACAGTAAGGCAGTGGAACAGTTTGCTAAACAAGAATGTTCAGTCTCTTTCTTTGAAGGATTTCAAGATCTGGCTGGACTAAGTTGTGAGAAACATGGTCTGCTTTTGACAGAGATCCTTTGTTTGACTTCCTGAGGCCACTTACGACTGAACCTTGTTATAATCCTATGAGCATACTATTTTAATAACAGAAGTTTTTAAATACCAATACTGGAACAGATAAAAAGGGCTACTGCACTCAAATTGTGAGTGAATTAGTCTAATCAAGCAGTTCTACCTTAACTACAGGACCAAACTCTTCCTTGATACTGTAAATAGGTTTCTTTATAGCTTCTGAATCATTGTAGTAGACTCCACATCTAATGGCATGCAGGTGCTTGAATATATTTACTGGAAAGACAGCTTGATTTTGTTTTTGCTGTCTAGCTGTTGAGATAAAGAGCTTGACAATGACTTCATAAACCATAAGAGAGGCAAGTTTAGGATTGCTAAGGTTTTAGCTGTTAATAGATTCTTCAGTTTATGAGAGCCAGCAAATTTTTTTTGAAAAGCAGAACTTAGTCAATGTCGTTTTCAAATGAGAATTCTAATGCCTAAGATGTATTGTACTACAACATTGTTTTCCTCATGAGATTTTCTCTAAATCACCTATCATGGTTAAAGACAGATGCAACTTTATTCCATACTCTAAAGCAGCATGTCTTTATATTATACCTTGAAAAAAACCTGCTTCTATTTTTTAATTCAGAAAGCCTCATCAAGATGTGGTTGTTTTTGCCTTAGATAAAAATAAAGAAAGAGAGRGAGAGGGAGAGAAGCTACAGTTTTTTAATTCCTTTTTTTAGAGATTCTGATTTCAACAGCTGCAGAGAGTAATTATTATAAAGACTGTAGTCCCAATTGTTTTGAGTTGATGTTGTAGCCCTACCATAGCAGATACTCAGCAGATGCAGATTGAAGCACACAACTTGAAACATATGGCAAGATAAAATCTGAAAGCTATGCTAGCTAGCTACCATAAAGATTTTGTGAGGGAAAAGAACTCTAAATCAACCTACACTTTTAAGGGAGGACAGCAAAAACGTTTTAGGACAGAAATGATGATACCTTTCTATCACTTCGGCATCTGTAGCTGAAATCTCTGGAAGAAGACATTACTATGTTTTATTCTAATTGAGAGAAGTTAACAATTTTATCAAGACTTCCAAATAACACTTATAATCTCAAAGTTCAATTATTGCACATTCTGTTATTCCAAAATCTTCATTACACTATTGGTATTCCAAAAAAAAGTAGAATAAAATTTCAGATTACCAACAAGAAAACAGATTTTAACTCAAATAGATATTATTAGTGAGTAAATCACTGAGAAAATTTCTGACTTTTGAAAATTATTTAGGTGATTTCCCCTTGAAGCATGATGTAAATAATTTCGCATCTGCTTTTTCCCCTGATGGACGAGTTCAGTTTTAATTTCTSTGGTAGAATACATTACTGAACTGCAATTACATTCGTTTGGTTTTAAGCATTCCAGGATAGAAACAATTATATCTTAGAAGGCTCATAGAAGGCTTATAAATGTGAATATCGTTAGCTATATCTATATCTATCTACATAAATATAGTAAAGAACATATATTTTAGCATTAATGCTTATGACACCTTAACTCTGAGATTATTCCTTTCACGTGTAGATATATACGTGCACTGCACATGGATAAATATATGCACACGGAGTAACAATTTGCTGGCTGTACTGGTCTGCCTACTGTCTTGGTTTTCCATTGTCAGCTGCTTCATCCTCTGCCCTGCTAGCCATCTGATTTTCCATCTTTCACCCTTCTACTTCCCATCTTATATAAAAAACTTGCCTGAGTTGCCCAGTCATACTGAAGCAGGTCTCCTAAGCAGCAGCAAGCATCCTAGAACCACCTTAATACGTGGGTGACATTTTACTGTAAACAATGCGTTTATGGCTTTTTTCCATATATTTTGATATAAGTATTTCTTGTTTTTATTTACATGAATAACATCCTGACAAAACATATACTCCTGGATACAGTACAATATTTTTTCTTGTTTCAATGCTGTTTGTTTATCACACTGATGCTTCTAGACCTGTGTGGGTGTCTAGTGTGTGGTTTGCAGCAACATCTTCCTTTTGCATATAAGCCTTTAATATCTTATGTTTCTGGTTAATGTTAATGGCATATGAGTGGGAAGGATTTCATAATACAATGTACTGTTCATATCTGTGTGTATTAAGTGCCTGGATGCATCTTCTCTTTACTACAACAATTTTATTCTTATGARAAAAAAAAAATTTTGCTCTCCTTTGACCTGTTATCCATTGCACTTTTCAGAAACCTGCCCTTAAGAGATAGCTGGGTATGGCTGTGTATATCTGAAACACACGTTCACATCTTCAGAGATAAGAAACAGCATGCATCATGACCAGCAGATATTTCATATTGGCAAAGAATGATTTTATGTCAGATTGGAAGCTGCTAGATGCTGTGAATGACAACAACGGCTCCAGCTATCCCTGGGAAAAAAAAGAAAGAAAAAAGGAAATGAATATACACCATGTCAGAAACACTTACAGCATCCTGACTATGCCTGTAAATTCATGTGGAAGGTACCTCACTCCCATTGTTCAGCTGAAAGCTGTACCACAGAATAACTGTGGCAAAATGGCAGAATGACGTGGCAGTATGTGGAAGGTCTTTACTGAAAATGCTGTATTCCATTGCTGCTTCCTCAGCAGACCACAGATAGACAAGGACTGTGATTGGACTGAGATACTATGTAATTTTTGAGTTAGGTGAAGTGTCTGGATTTTTTAGGAATATATAGTCAAGGATTTGGATCAATCCCTCTGATGTTCTACTAAAACTTTTTTTTTAACCTGAGCAGGAAAAAAAGTGCTTCCAAAAATTTTGTGATGAAGTACAATGAAATGATCTTTGCAAATATAGGTAGGAGAAGAGATGAAGACTCTGCTCTGTGCTTGATTGAGTCCAGAGCTGCCAGTTTGGGTTAAATAAATGTATATGCATTGTCATTATTAATATTATTTTTGTMACTATTAGCACAATGATTATAATAATCTTTAAGGTTACTAGTAGGTATAATACTCTATTAACCAAGACATCCTGTTTATTAGAAATGTAAATACTTTACGATTTTATAGGAGGACTAAATCTTGTAAAACAGATGAAATAGCAGCAGGGGGAAATAAAARTGAATATGGATTTTTTCTTAATAGTTTGACCCTGATTACCTCATCCACAGAATTTACGAAGTCTGCAGATATCACATCTGACTAAGAGCTCAGTTCAAACTATTGCAGAAGGCTGGAGCAAGCCTTTCATGAAACCACAGTCCTACGTGCTACACTTGCTGTGGTTGGGTGTTTACTCCATGGTGTTCCAGGGCAGAAAGCTGAATGCAGCACTTCCTATTTTTCACTGCTTGTAATTTGCATCTGCCTTTGAATTTGAGAAGAGGGTCCATGTGTTTCTGAATTGTGCTTTTCTGTTTCTTTTTCTGCTCTCTTGCAATTCTACTTTTGATGTAGCTGCAGGAGGAAAGAAGGGCCTTTGGAATAAGGGTTAGTGCCCTRTCCTGCACAATTAACATGATGCACCTATCCAGCCCTGGTTCTTGTTCTGGGGAAGCGGGGGCATGGAGTCCCCATCGCTTCTGTGGATCTTTGACTCAGGGAAGTAATGGAAACTGTGTTTGCCTTGCTGGATTGAAAGCAATGTGCCACAGTCAGTGAATGCCTATGTCAGTTAACATTTGCACACAGAAGGTGTTCAAGAGCAGTGTTCCCTTTCTGAAAGTCTTGCTTTCCTGGTATCTTGGAGGGAAAAAAAATTAAAATTAAATTAGAAGTCTTACTGGAGAGGTAATTTTAAGCAATCCGTGCATTTTACACATATTTTTGAGTAACCAAGATTTTWAAAATTTACATAAGTAGGTAATATCTATGTTATTTGTGTCCTTGTTTCCTTGTTTTCACTCATGGTGAGGACAATACAGCCTTGTAGCTCAGACCTCATTTTTAGAAAGAAGTCCAGGCATAGTCTCACCCAATCTAGTCACGTAATCAGCATGCTCTGCAATATTGCTAGTTTAGGGGCAGTGAAGTTTATAAATCAGCAAAACTTAGTAGTATAAAGCAATGTATTTTTAAAAGGAAAACACTGTTTATTCGAATAATGATTAGGTGAGATGAAAATGGTGTTACTCTTAACAAAACAATTTACTGAAACATTTTGAAAATGAAATTGCCAGGAGGCAATTTATTTTGCTTTGAAATAAGGCTCAAAATTGCCTTCTGCCATTGTGATGGCAGGATGAGGGAGGCATATATACAAAAACAGAAATATATACAGATAAATRTATGTACATACAATTACACCTCACCACATATCTCGATGTGTGCATACATTTGTGCATAGAGATAATGCTTTTCTTTATAACATTGATGTTCAGCTCTTTAAATCTGATACTTGTTGTAATAACAAATCTGTCTTGCAATCTCATGGCAATTACAAAAGGCAAGCAAGGTTCTTTTTACAAAAATAATAAAAAGTTCTAAAATATTATATTAAGACAGTCTGAGTAGTACTGAAGTCAGATTGACAGAGACTCTTCCAAGCTCTGTTTCTACATATGGAGCATTTCATGCATATGGAAAAAGCAAAGAAAACCCTTTTGGTTTGCAAGTTGTACTGCAGGGCCTATTCTAGATTGTAGTCTAGAAATCTGATAAATTCATTTTTGAGGTGAGAAAGGCAAAGATGCAGAATGGAGAGTAGAGGACAGAGACCACAAAATTGTAAGCATTTCAGAGGAATACTCCTAAGAGTCAGGTTTTTAAGTCTAGAACTTAACCTCCAAGATGTTCACCATTGCGTGCTATTCCCTTTCTTATTTTGGCTGCATGCACTTCTTGCACAGTTAGTAGTAAATACTGAAATCCTTTAATACCATTTTACCCAGTCTCCTATGTTGTGTCCATGGTTTTCAGACACGCTGAATTTGGCACAGACCTGTGACTYGAAAGAATTTCTGAGTATTTTTGAAAGAAACTAAAACACTTATGAAGGGCTCATACATGCAAAATCACACAAAATATTCCCTGTGTGTGCTAAGGATGGTTGAGGAGGCCCCTGACAGAGGAACTTGGGCAATGGAATTGGTTGGAGATGGCAGGGACATTTGGCAGCCAACTTCTCTAGCTGTTGTTGAAACCATTATTCCTGCTTTTTCTCACAAAGCTGTGATTTAGGCGCTCTSTGAGCATCTCTCAGTGCAAGCAGTTTGCTAAGTGTTTGTATTTGTGGTTCAAATGCTGCCCACTGAGTCTACAGAGTCTGTAATTCCTGTCAGCACTGGTGGCCCTGTTTTTGTGATGTGCCACGGCCACATTTCATCCTTTGTCAGCWGCAGCTCAAAGGAGCAGTCCTCCCTATTTTCAGCAGTTAGTGCCATCAAAGATTAGAAGATTAGGTACAAAATCAGGACACCAAGAAAGGATCCCTCTGACACTAACTCCTCTGGGGTTCTCCTACATAACACACACACTCATGCTGGTTGCTTGGATTTATCTACACTTTCTGCAGCTCAGGCACTCTTCTGGGCTAGAAGAATCCAGAGCCACACTGTGGGGAAGTGGCTGCTTATGGCATTGTTCCCCTGAAATTGGGACATAAATTTTGGTTAGGATGCCCAGGCTGCTCCCTGACAAGTCTGCACAAAGCATCTGTGCCAGCTGAGGATTCTGCCTGCAGCATTTTAGTGATAGGAACAAATGTACCTCACCAAGAAATGACCCTTGGGACAACAGGAATCTGTCAGAACCTCCTAACACAGCTGTTTCTGATGCAGACATCACTTTTTGCCTCAGAAAGTGAAGTTCTTTATCAGTTCTTAGGCAGCCTACAAGAGCTTTATGAACTTACTGGAAAAATCAGAAAGTTCTTTGAAGACATGAGCAAAACTGATACTGCACTCAAGGCAATAATTGGGCTCTGTACCAACTCTCTCTTTTATATTGTATTGGAAAGGTGAAACACCCTATATGCTAGACTTTGGAGATATTTCTTGATTTATTTTTCTCCTATTGTTTTATCAATACTTTTAGCATGGCTTTTTGTTGAAGTATGGAATAGGTCCTCATCTTTCAATTCTTTCTGTAGGTCTCTGACTTAAAGTAGAAATAATGCTGGGCTGAGAGACATTTTTAGTAAATTCCATTGCTTTAAAAAAACCCTGATTATCTGCTGCCAGCACAGAAYAGATACTAAGAAGAGGTGGACTGAATTTGTAGTAAACCAGTATAAGAAGTCTTCCTTATAACATCTTATGTTGTAACATAAGATTATGTTTACATTATAATTAAGATTACATATCATAAAAGGGATTTAATGTAAATAATTTTTGTCAGTGAGGAAATAGCTTCACTGCATACTGCACAAAGCACACAGAAATCTGAGCTACTTTTAAACTCTCTCGACTGGTAGATGGGTAGATGCCTGTACTAGCACAGTTGGATTGCTTCTATACTAGTTCACATATCTGTACAGTATATAGGATTATTCTATAATGCCCCTGAGTTATAGACTGCATGCATGGACACCCCATACCAGATGTATTTCCTGTAGTGTAATAGTTTTCCCATCTGGTCACAAAGATTATTGTGCAGATTTTGATTTTTTTCCCCCAAATAATGACCAAAATTGTAGTGTGTTTCAGGAAATTAATACCAGATGAGTTTCATCAAAATACTTGGGAGTTTTTGCCATCAGCATCAGTAGATCTGGAATTCCATCCACTGTGCTTTTTAGTAAAGGTAGCCTTGGATAATCTGCAAGGGCAAGCATGAGTGTGTCCAGTGGGAATGCTAAGGAAATCATGCTGCTCAGAAATGAAAGAACAAGAGAGCACACATCTTGCTTCCTTCTAGGAGGCTAGTGGGAAGATCTTTGGCCCCAACTTACAAACAGATCCTCAAAACCTGGGAAACCCCTTGGGAAGTCCTATCCTGGGCTTGTTACAGAGACCATCCTCATTATTAAATTGCCACCCTTGAAATAATTTTGAGGATGAATAGAACAAGTTTAATATTTCTCATGGATAAAATTATGTTAAGTATCATATCACTGTCAGCRTTGAATGTTTTATTCAACATTGAAGTTACTCTAGGTGCATGTTTGAGTATCAGCCTTCATTCTAAATAAAAACTTACATTTTGCATGGTTTTCATGTTTTTCTTTGCAAATATCATTTGATGACCTTTTTAAATGGCAAGGCCAAAGCATGAAACGCTTCTCTTGTAGGGAAGCCCTTGTAGGACTCTTAAGGCTTACAGAGCCCTTTTTAGTGGCTTTTCAGCAGCTCTGCACATTTTCTGGTGCTTAACTCACTTTTTGAAATCTGAAGAGATAACAATGAGTAACATAAAAGGAGAAAGAGAAACAGGCTGTAGAAATTCTTCAAAGCACAACTCTAAACAAAAGAAATATAGGACTCTTGTCCTGTCCGCTTCACATTCCTGTTGTAACGATTTCAGTTCCTTCTGGCTTCCTTATCTCAGAAAAGAGATAGTGTTGCTTGCTTACCGCACACAAGGGCTGCAGGAAGTAATTGATTTAGACATACAGGCTGCTTCTGAAAGCCTGGAACATTATTAATATGAACCACTGCCTGCCAAAGACATGACCATCTAACCACTGTACCCTCTGTGATTGAGCTTTATGGAATCACTTCAATTACTCCTGACCTGCAAGGATTAAGGAAGCCAGGCACAGCTTTCTATTCAGCAAATTCATTTTCTGCTTTATCCTGACTATATCCCTCTTCTTGGTTTTGCTCATCAGCATTCAGCTTCTAGCCAAGGAGCCCGTGGGATCTGCCTGGCCGGCCCAGGGTGAGACTTTAAGGGGCTTCCCAGGTTTTTAGTATCCATTTGTAACTTACTTGGGGCCAAGGACCCTTCCGCTAGCCGTGTTGTCAGAGCAGGAATTCACACTGCTATTTTTAATGTCTGTAGAGCAGTTGCATGTCCCTGGGGCTCCTGCAGACATTTATCCCTCTTAGGCTTCCTTCTACAAACCACTGTTGGAGCAGCACTTTGGAAATGGCAGCTGTGGCAGGCGCAGATTCACTGTGCTTTAGTCGTGACTATTGCTTCACGTTTGTAAGTAGCACTGAGGGCTTGTTTTTCCCTAATTGCTTCCAGCTCACCCCTGCACCACAAGAAAATATTTCTGTGCCTTGTTGATCCTCTGCATTGTGCAGATATTGTGCCATTGGCTTTTGTATCATATTTTCTGTGCCTTCGAGCGGTTTTAGTATTTTTCGCTCCTCTCTTTCCTTCTGCTTCAAAGCTCTGCTCTTATGCTTTGCTGGTCAAGTCACATTCCAGAAAGAGTTAGAGTAAGAAATAAGTTGCTGGCAAGGATGCTTTCTCTTATATAAAGTAAGTATAGCAAGCCAGCATGTGCTTTAGCTTTCAAATGTACATTTACTCTTAGCAGTAGTTAAAATAGTTTGAGATGGACTATTTCAAATATTTATGGGAATTAATAAAAATATTTTGTTGGGGAAAGCAGTTTAATCAATGTTCTGAATGAAAAACACATCTTATGGTTTTCCTTTGGGAATGTTTTTGCGGTATTTTCTCTTAATATTAACATTCTGATTCTGCATTGTTTTGTGCCCACTTCTATATTATTCTGTGTGTGTATTTAATAAAGACTTGAATAAACTAAATTTGGTAAGCTTGTGCTACTGTTCTATTAATGTACTATTATTTTTAAAATTTTTTTTGGTTAGCAAGAAAAGCCCAAATTGTTATTSTTCAGTGTGAAGGTACAACAGGAGAAGGAACCATGGTGCCATTTCTCATGGACTAGAAGTGCACCAGCACATCCTGACCCTGACACACAACTCTTGAAGAGTATTTTAGATTTACCTCATTCCATTGAAGTCTCCATAAAATTCCTGCCCTTTTCTCCACTACCCAAGACTTTACATTCCAAACCAGAACAATGTTCTGGGAGGGTGACTTGGGGATAGATGTAACTTGGCCATCTCTAAGAGTGCTCTAAGCACTCTAAGAGTGCTTCCATACTCTGGGATGTTTCAGCTCTGATTTTTTTTTCTCATAGTGCAAACAGAGAGGTGTTTTAGGGATTCAGTCACATTCTGTTGAGTCCACAGTTTTATATTTTTAACTTTAATTCTTTATTTTCACCCARTTAAGGCTGGAAAATGGACTTTGAAATGATGAAACACAGTCTAAGCTTTTCTGGGGAAAATGTTTCCTTTTTTTTTTATTCTTGTATATATAATACTAAAACTCTCACAAAAATCAGAATGAATAGGAAACAGGAAACAATCTTCAAGAAAAATTCTTGCTTTTGTAATTCCCARCATAGGTTTTGCTATGTGAGAAGATGTGAAATGTTGTGGCAAACTTCAGTTCTGCTTTATCCCCCAAAGGGCCATCTTAGGCAAGCCCCTTATATAAATCTGGATGGGTTTAATCAGAGATGAATTTTGCAATGTGTTAACTGAAAAGGCACACTTCTATTCTGTCACTCTAAACATGAACTGCCTTAATTTGAATTTCCATGCATAAAAATCAATTATCTTCAATTTGTCTACAATTCCACATAACGATTCAATCCTTTTCAGAAGAATTTCTGGGATTTTATTCAAAATCAAATTATCTGGGTGGATTTTTAATAGGAAGGAAGGAATGGAAGTGTGAGTTTTTGACTCTCCACAGAGTTGTGGGAAGAACTCAGACATTTTGCAATCAAGATATTATGTTGAAATATTGCAGAGTATTACACTATTTTGGCGACACCTATGTTAAAATGGGCAGTGGCTTTTACAGTCTGCTTAGATATTTGACTGAATTTCAATCTATCAATTCTCTTGGAGCTTTTAATAAAATGTTAGGAAAGTTACTTTASTCTTTTCTATATGATTAGGAATTTCTTCAAATTGCTTCTTTGACATTGTTAACACTGCTCTTGTTCTGTGAATCATATAGGTAAGTAAAAGGTAGAATTATCATAATTTTTGGCTACATTTTGTTGCAAGTAAGTGCTCTGTAGGTTTTATTTCAATCTGTAGTGCTTAACAGTAACTTCTAGTTAAGCCTGAGGCAGTAAATTTTTTGGGGTGTCTGCTATGTTGAAATACAGCATGTAGCCTATGAATTATTTTGAAAATGAAGATGCAAATTTTTTTGGCATTTAGCCTAGGACTTCAGGATCTGATAATTGTTAGTAATTGTAATTGTTTGCATATTTTGTCAAAAGAAATTAAATATAGCAGCTTTCACTTGGGAATATACAAATGCTTCAGRAGCTCTTAGCTCTACTCACATTATTTGCCGAAAGTTAAAATTATGTCTTTTTTAACAGAGGGACTGCAAGTAGCAGAACAAAATGTAGTGGTAGGTGCTGCTTCCACACATTTCTTTTCAGGTGTTTTTGTCCCTAAATATTCCTTCTCCCACCGCAGTTTTCAGTTCGGACAACAAAAGCGTTTGGCACAGGACTTTGGTGACCTCGGCCGCGCCTGCTTGTGAAGCAGCAGGAGCCACTTGAGGGCTGATTTCATTCCACTGCAGTCAGAGTGACTCAGTTTGGGGCTCTGCGGGCCAGGGGCCAGGCTCTGTGCCCAAGGTGTTGGAGGCTCAGCTGCCAGGTGTGCATGAGGGCTCTATGGGGCTCAGCCTGTAAATTACAGGCGTCTCTGCCTCCCCTCCTGGAGCTGTAGGCTGAACCGAGGTCAGGTGTTCTTAAACTGATAAAGGAGCTCTTGAGAGAGAGATTACTTGACCATCCGCATGATGAATGGCTGAGAAGAAATGAAGAAAAGCTGAGCTTCAGCTTGGCATCCAGTACAAACACAAATGTGCATTTTCTGCCAGACATCTGTGTTTGTTCCAAGAAAAGCCCTAGGAAAGAGGTTCTGGCCTTTTTCCACCTGGAAGTTATGAAAGAGGCATGAGAGCACACTTTGCTTTTTCCTTAGTGTGTACTGTGTTATGTCCTAGGATATTGGAAGCTCTTAAAATTGCAGCAGTGTATTTTCATTCAGACCCTGAGCTTTGCTGATCACCAGGTGCACCGTGTGGTTTCCAAACCACTATGCTAAAGGCTGTCCTGGCCAGGATTTCTTGACACACAGAGGGCATGCCCTCACGGCAATGCTCTTCAGAACATTTACATATGCAATTATAGTGTTCTCAAGAAATGTGCAATGCTCTCAGTATATCTAACTAAAAGCTCTCAATGAATTTTATAATTCCTTTAAAAATCGACAGGCTTTTGATGTGTCACATGTTCGATGTTCATTAGAATACAAGTAAACGTTTCTTTTCCATCCCTTTGTCCTTTGTTCTTTTCTTAAAGATGATCACCSTCTTGTCCTTGTATAAAGAACTCTGGGTTCAATGCTTTGTTTGTTTGCTTGCTTGTTTTACATTTTAAAAAATCCAGATCTTGCCTATTCTGAAGGACATTTCAATTGAATGAGAACACAGTAAAACRTCACAGGTCATAGAATGTTCACTTTAAAGCATACTTGAGTTTGTTTTTGCTAGCCTCTTGTAAAGTAGAGGGAAAATTGCCTTTGATAAAACATTCCTTTATCTGTTGTAGGAATTCCCAGTTCATATCTCTTTATCATCCAAATGATTGTTCTACTAGAAAGGTTTCAAGCTTGTCTTTTTACCTTTGTTAACTCCCATTTTATTTCTCATTGATATGAATGGAACCTTGAAACCTGGCTTGTGTTTTAGCAGTCTGAAATGAYACAATGCCTCAGGACAAATCATGAAAATACTGGAAAAAAATATTTATTTAACCATTTTTAGAGCATCTGTAACAGTTTGCTTCATCTCAAACACAAAGAACCTAAAGTAAAAATGTGCTAACACAATCAGGTTGCTAGGAGAGCAGCAAGATTATAATGAAATAAACACCCTCATGAAAAAAGAAGCATCCTGGTGTATTAAAAAAGGTGTCAGGACAGAGACARGAGGAAAGGAAGCAGGTGATATCCCTAGGTTTTGGCGGCTTGGAGGTTTTTTTGGTTTTGTATTGGTTTGTTGTTGATGGTGATGTGTTGGTTGGTTGGTTGGTTGGTTTTGATGTGGCACCTCAGCAGTTTCTGCTTACCTCCAGCAAAAATGATAAATTTGAATAGTGAGGATTCCGCAGATTCTGGCTGGGCTTTTGCAGCCCTCCAAAAGGAGTTCCAAATCAGGTTCTGGATGAAGAGAGGACAGCTTAGCAATAGAAACAAAGCTGTAGCTGAGTGAGCCTTATTTTCCAGTTTTAATGTATCCTGTATAAAACTACCAGGCTATTTCCCCAAACATTCTTAATAAAGTGAAAAGTGGATTTTTTTCAGAAATCATTACACCAGCCCAGATGCTGCTGAGTATATGTGTTTGGTTTGTCACATAAGAAATCAATAGCAATACTGCAGTCATGGGACTGCACAACGTATRAATGTCTGCATTTGTTTTCTAAAATGAAATATTAAAAATAGGAGATGGAGAGTGAGATGAAACATGCCAGTGAGTAATGAGACTGCACTGGAGTTTCATAAAATTGTAACAAGTTTTGATGGACCTTTCAAGAGGTAATTTGAAGGGAAGTTAGATGTGCAGGTTCAAATGAGCTTGTAGTATTGAAGAAAACTCAAGCGCTGTACTCAGTGTGGAGTTACACATCTGCCACCAGGAAGCTGCTACAGAATGAGTCTTTGGTATGAAAGCGTTAACTTTGATGRGGAATTCTGAAGGCCAGTCCCAGATGGCCATAACCATGCTCATGGGTGTAGGTTGGCTTCTGTATGTCTCCATGTAAAGCAGCGCCCAAGACTTCAGTTGCCTCAGAGTAAGCGTGTAATACTTCTCTACTATATTCATTAACAAATGCAAAGCAGTGCAAAACAAGTGGATGCAGCTGCAGTGTTTTGTTCAAATGAAACATAACATTTCTTAGGAAAAAAAATGTTTTGTCTTAAAATTATTATTAGAAATAGTAATGTCAGAAGTATTACCTTTCCTGCGTAGGGGCTATATATATTTTAGTAATAAGTTGAATTTTTGTTAAAAAGAATATTTGTGTAATGGTTAGTAGGAGGTTACATGACAGTAGTTATTTCATTATTTATCTTGAATATTAACAATTTATAAGACTGTAATAAAGGTACTCAGCTTCATCCATTGAAGACTGCAAGTTAGGTCTGTGAAATTTTATCCTTAATGCCTATTAAATGTGCAGAGTTAGAAGAACATAAAAAGAGGAAACAAGCTTAGGATGATATTTCTGAGAATCTAATAATSATGAAAGAAGACTATTCATTAGGCAGTATTTAATGTTATCTTCCTTCTGATTCCTTAAAGGTACATAAAGGGTCTTAATATTATACTTATTTTTTTGATAAAATGAATGCATATATGTATGTTGGAGAGTAATTGGTCTTTCCATTATATTAGAACAAAAATGTTAGAACAAAAATGTTGACTCAATTTTTTTTCAATGTGGGTAATAGGAACTAACTTCTCTGGAGCAATTTGGAGGGGGAAATTTGGAGGGGGCAATTTGGAAGGTAATTTCATTCCTTCACAAAGGAATGTTTTAGCTCTACCTGAATTTTGCAGATGGTGACCACAGCATGCAGAAGTAAACTGATACACCTCAAGGGTGACATTAAAATGGGGAAAATAGGGCAAAAATCACCTGAGTCCCAGCCCATTGCACTGCCCTTTAGACCAGAAAAGAGACATGATTGAGGKTCAGTCTTCTATCAAAAACACTGTGGGCTGAAAAAATTGAGTTATTTGTCATGCTGAAAATCTCCAAAGCTGTCTTTTGAACAAAGGCTAAAAATCTGCCATGTTATAAAGTCCCGTTTATTTTATTTTTTATTTTAGTTTTTATTTTATTTATTTTGGCTACTTTAAAAAGTAGCCAAAATTTAGTGGTTGCTTGTGCTTGTTTTTATTTTTAGGAGATTGTGTAACAATGAGGAATCTAAAAACTGAACTTAATTAATATTTATTGCTGGAGTTGGTATTACAATTACCTCACAAGGGCATAGACCAGGACAGGGAGAAGCCAGGAAGGCTAACAGTGCCCAACATCAAAACTTAGTTGTGCTTGTGCCTAGGATCTTGCCATGACCTATGGTACATCTGCTTCTCAGTAGGAAAAGGGAGGAAAAACACCTCTGCCATTTCTGAAAGTACTGTGGCTAGGAAAATCAGACACACTTCATTTCCATCTCTATTAAGCTGTGTTGACAAACCAGACTATTAGCCATATTTGAAGAGGATTAGTAATTAACTAGGTAGCCTAATTATCAGAACTCCTTTTTCCTCCCAGAAGAAAACAATTATAAGTCTATTTCCACATATTATTTAAAATAAAAATACTTCACAATGACAAATTTTATTGCTTGGCCAATGGTTTGCAAATGAATCACAGAATACAATGCAYTGCTGTTTGAAGTTGCATTTGGTTGCTTTTAATAAAATCCCACTGTTTATGCATCAAATGGAGCATAATCTGTTTATTTCCTTTTYCCTGTGCAAAGCGTCACTTTAATGCCAGTCTGCTGAGACTGGCAGAGACTGACAGACACAGTTGCATCATTAGAGCAAAGGTGCCAAAAGGGATGTTTGGCTCTTTCAGARCTCCAGCTCTTCAATCCCTTTTATGCCAGCAGGCAATATTTATTAAATACTTGGAGAACCAATTCGGCCCATTTAAATAACTCTGGCAGCATAAACTTGCATGTGATTAGCAGAGAGAGCTGCTGGTGTGGGAACAGGATGGGGTACGGGAGTCCTTAAAGCTGATTCCCAAACTGACTGTGGGTGCATGACACTTCTTTAGCCATGCCGGCATGAATGGGCACAGGCAGATCAGAGCCTGTGTTCCTTTGTGTTGTGTGGATGAAAGCCAGCTCTGGTTCAGAACCTTTGGAGATTTCCTGCCTGGCTGTATGAGGCTGAAGGGCAGAGCTGCTCACTTTACTGTGAGGGTGCTCCAGGGTAGCTGTTGRGAGTCTGAGGTTCTCCTGCAAGACTCTGCTCAGGTGCTCGATGGCACCTTTCCTGCCGTGGTGCAGAGATTATGTTCCTGTCCCTCCTGTGGTGGAGCTGATGGCGCTTTTTTTATCTCCTGGAGTTCTGGCTGCCACGCAGTGCCTTTGTATTGATGGGCAGAATCATGCTGGGAATATTTCTCAAGGGCTCAGAAGAGAAATGGCCCTCTGTGTTGCTTCATGTCCTTTAAAAYTGTTGCTGTTCACCTTTAGGGATGAAAATGCAGCTTGGTGCTGCTCTTGAGGGCATCATTAATCAGGTCTGAGTGAATGCTCATCAGTTTAGTAGATTTATGTGTATTTATTGTCATTGTAACATTTCATGTGCAGTCMCATCCGTTACATGGAGTCTGTACAAACCTAGGCAGATGCAGATTCAAGGCTTTTCAGGTGTATTTTTTCTCTGCTGAGTCAGGGGCAGATTTTACACAGCCAAGTCAGAGAGTCTGGGCTGGTTTTATAAATTCAGATATATTTAWTATTGATAGTGTTTGGAATAACAGGTGAGGGCACAAACTGAGCTAAGAATCTGTTTCTGCTCAGCATTGTGTGACTACACAGCAAGAGGAGTTTTACAGTCTAAACAGGTACGTAGAGGTGAAAGTTTGTTTGGGAAAATGCTCAGAATTACAAAGTGATGTGTGCAAGATAGCACAGCAGATTGCATACAGATCTTGGCTTGAACCCGTAACTCCTGCTTTCTGGGACTGTTCCTTTGTTCCTCTCCAGCTCTCCCTGCCAATATAGAGATATTATCCATACATGGACACAAAAATGCCACAGCAGACTGTGAAGCCAGATCTTCAGCTCATTAAAATATCAATGCTTTTTCACTATGCCAATAGGGCRATGCTGATTTGCCATATATGAGAA
Source organism: Cardinalis cardinalis (assembly GCA_014549065.1). Lineage (NCBI taxonomy): Eukaryota > Metazoa > Chordata > Aves > Passeriformes > Cardinalidae > Cardinalis > Cardinalis cardinalis. The sequence continues at coordinate 1,168,440 of JACDOX010000082.1, forward strand.
CTTGATACCATGTTTATGTTAAAGTTTTCTAGTGTTTTTAAGATTCAGAACTCAAGACTTCCAAGATTTCCTTCCTAATTTAGGCATTAAATCTATATGTGGGCTGAGAAGTGTATGACCTGATTTTTAATGAGTGATTCCAGTGTAAGCAGTGGTTGCCTGAATCCTTCACAGCTCAAATCACTCACATCACTGCCTACATATGAATGTGGGTGCTTAACTTCAGGCATCTAATTTTAAAAATTTATCTCAAGTATTGCTTTTGGCTGCTGGAGATTTCAATGTCCCATTGTCATTGYTCAGTTCAGCCATCTATCCTTCTGGCCCTTCTTTGTTATGGTGTGTATAACTCTTGCATTAGTTTGGTCTTGTGTATACACATAACCTTTGCAAAATTCTGCTTAGTCTTTCCATAGGTTCAGAATAAGAATGGATAAGTTTCTACTTGTGGAAACTGTTGCTAACTTACATGGTACAGGACAAATCACCTAAAAAAGTAAATTGGYAAAAATGCCATCATTGGATTTAACATAATGTCCTCAGGTTGGTTCTAATCAAGTGGGGTTTCTTCTAAAGTGGGTGKATTTCTGAGGGTGCTTACTTTCACCTTGGGTGCCAACATCCTTTAATTTTCAACAGTGCTTTGAAATGACCTCACAAGGTTGTATAAGAAGTTTTTACAAGGTGATCTGGAGTCTGGAGAACATGTCAGGCTGGTATTTCACTTACATCTAGATGTTCTGTGTGACATATTAATGCTGTAGACACATCTGCTATTCCTGAGGGGCTGGAGAAACTTCAGTCTCAGGCAGAGGCAGTATGTGGGGTTGACAGAGCAGACAGAGAATCACTGCACGTTACTGTAGCAGGTGAGAGATGGACGCAGGGGAATTGAGCAGGGCTTAGTATGGTTCTGCTTGCTGTGCAAAGTAATATAAAGCATGTGGCAGTGTTTTGTGACTTAGAAATAAGGCATAGACAGTGATTCACTAAATACATATTCTGAATATAAAGCAGGGACTCTTTATGGCTTTACTTCTGTCACTCTCCCAATGGCTTCAAATCTGGTTCACAGTGACTATACCTCTGTAAGTACTTCCATAATTCTACTGAGCTTGATCTCATCCACAAGACCAAAAGGGTAATTAAAAATATGAAGAGTTCCTAGACAAGTCATAGTTTTATCTAGAAGTTCTGAAATGCTAAATCTACATAGTCTGTAATATTCCGTGGGGTTTTCCATTTGTTTCGTTTTCAAAGTCCTAAACAGTTTTTACATGCAGCTGAGAGATATGGCAAGGTTTTGGATGCCCATCTTTTATAGTCATGGAGGTATTTAGTGTCACCTGCATTATTTTTTAAATAAAGAACTTGCTTCTCCTTTTTGAAAATCTTTTCAGGGTTTTCAGTTCAGCTTAAAATGTAAGTTATCTGAGGTGTAGACTAATCTTTCTGTCCTCTGCCTGTGTCATGGTTTTAGGTACCCTTAATAACCAATACAATTACAATCTTTACTCCCTTGTTCTCCTCTTTCTTAGTCTTATGTAAAACTCTTATYTTGTACCCTATGATTGCAATTTGATTTGACTATTTACTTAGTTTATTTTCTTCCAACCATATTCTGTCTTCATTTTTATTTTGTTTCAAAGCTGCCTAGAGTTGAATTTAAAAAAAGACCAGTTAAGAACAGCAAGGTAGTGCCTTATCACCTTATCACAGACGGCAAACAGAGTTGTTCATTCCAGTAGTTTTGGTGGCCACCAGTTTGGCATTTCTGTATTTGGAAACCATTTCTAGCTAATACATGAACTCTGGAGTGTCTGTAGGTATAGGCAAAAACAGTTGCCTGAAATAGCAGATTGCTCTGAGCAGTCCTGTGGTGATGACCTCCTGATACTTTGCCTGTACCAGAGCACTGCAAAATCAGGCCAGCTGCAGCTTTAAATGAACTGAAGATTGGTGGTTGTTAGGCTGGGGTAGCACCTGTTGTTGGAGGTGAGCACAAGGCTTCTTCTCCCTGTTCCCTGGATACCAAAAAGAGCACCAGAAGCAAATCTGCAGAGCTGTAATGCTGGGTCTTTGACCTAGTTCTGTCTTCGTCTCTTTTCCTTCCACCAGCTTGGGAATTATGGCTTTGTCTTGACCCAGACACTCATTCTTTTGCTGCTATTTTCCTTATACTGCATAGAAGCCCCAAGTTATAGGAGAAAACTTTTTAAAGCTCCTCAAAACTCAAGAACATAAAAATTGCAGCTATTTTCAGTGTAATGAGGCTGTAAATCTTTTGGTCTTCTGAAATCTCCTCTCTCATATCTARATTCAGCTGAACTACAGTAGCACAGCCTTGCAGCTTTGACAGTTTGCTTTTAAAGTTCACCCACCCCTGAAAATGTTCTTAGAGGAGCAGCCCAAACCATGATTGTGTCAGCAGGGCTTCATGGGAGGAAGCACTTTCTTTGGGTGCTGTCACATCTGCTATGGCTTACTGTACCAGAAATCCCTTCAATGCTGGTGTTCTCCAGGGTATTATTTTTCTTTAGAGGTGAAAGCCTCAAAAGTTTCATCCTTACTAATGGTCCAGGGCCTGTTTTCTGTCTCCTAGTCCACATGACATAGCACACGAAGTAATTATGTTGCCTCAATAAATGAGGCAACATTGACACGGCTGCAGCTGTGCTGCTTCTTCATGGACCTTATCTGCACTTAAAGATGGATTAGCTTTTGTTTTTGATATGTGCTAACCTGGCTGTATTTGAATAAACAGAAGAAAGAATAAGAACGAAGAGATGTTGCTCTGTGTTTGTAGCATTTGTGGGGATATGGCCTGTATAGTGTCATGGTATATTAGCTATGAGACACTGGCAAAATATGGATGGTTTCTCAGTTATGCAAAGTTTRCAAATTTTGGTAGAAAAGGAGGGAAAGCAAAGCCAGCTGGTTTTAAGATCATCTGTCTGAAGGCAACAAGGTAACATTTGATTTCCTAAATTATGTTGATACACCTTCCTGAAAATAAGTCAAAGAATGGATAATTTTCACATTTCATTTAAATTATAGGAAGACCTTGTAAATTAATTTATTGGTAGCCAAGTAAAGTTTAATTACACTAKGAAAAGAGAAGGTGGCATCTTTCTCAGTACAGCTCCTCTGTGGGTAACTTTCAGAAAGAGGTTCAGAACATCATTAAATTATAGACTCTAGAGACTGAATTGGCTCTGTGACCATTTATAATCCAATTAAGAGGAAATAAATAGACAAACACACAAACAAATCCCAAGACCCATCTGAATTGTCAACACAGACAAAAAATGCATTAAAGTTTAACTCTCCTAATTTTTTCTTTAATGAAAAGAGTGCACTAAAGTAAATGTCACAAAATTGCTGCTTTTAGCARACTGTAGGTATTACCATGTTTAGGATTTGTAACTTTTTTTCTGAAGCCCCTGATAGTCCCCAATATCTTTCCAATCAACTCCTTGTTATTGTCCTTCTGGGTTTTTTTGTTTTGCAGAACACAAACAAGAAAATGAAAAACATTGAAACATTTCATCATATTCAGCAGGATTTAAAGCTGCTTTGGAGAAATTGCACCTCATTATCTGGAAATACAGCTACCCAGACTGAAAATAGCCCAAGATGATAGAATGCAGCAACTTGTCTATTTAGAAACATAGGAAACTCATTTCCCTAGTGCTCTGTTCTCCATTGGTTCCTCACTGAATACAGAATGAACTTAAAGATTTCTGCCTTATGTTCAAAAGCCTGCTGAGGATTTGCCTTTTTTTTCCTCTTAGCTGTTATAGGGACCCACTATATTAGGTAGTTTGCAAAGTCATGTGTGGACAGTCCAAACCCTGGCACCACTGAGGAAACAAAACAAGAGGACTAGATTGAGTGATAATTTTTGGGCAAATTCACAAAAGAGCTGGGAATGGAGCCAAATCTGCGACATTTGCACCAGTTTCATAGCAGCCAAATCACACTGGCTGCCAAAGCTACTCAAGTAAGCACATCTTTCTCTACAAGCCTCATTTTTTATAAGAATTTCTGTCACAATAGTGAAGTTTCTAATCTCAGGATGTGAAATGGGATACTCTTTTATGTCACCTGCAAAACTTTAGCAAGCAATTAGAGTACCAGCCCAGGGAGATCTGTCAGGCACGTTTGTTCCTTTGATGAAGTTTTCCAACAACATCACATCTTTCCAAATCTCAAAACCAAGGAGCAGAAGAAAGAAGAAGAAAAGATGCAGGGGAAATCATTATTTCCTTAAAGATCATTCAGTATCTGGACAGCACAGGGCTGAAGGTAATATGCACAACTAGGTTGCTAGAAGGAAACATTTAGTATTGTTAAATATTAGTTCCTGTTCCTACAACATCTCATTGGGTAATCTTGAAACTCTTTCTCATTCCATCTTCCCCATACTGAAACTTCAACCTGCAAAGACTGCTGTGTACCTTTTGGTTTTACACTTGGTGTTTACATTTGCTGGATGCCTCCACATCTGCACCTGCATGCCCATGTAGGCTGATGGCTGCTCAGAGGCCTCCTTTTGCACAAAGGTTCTCAGATAAATGGGTACATAYCCAAACTTGTTTTACAACTGTGCTTCCAGAAGACTTTGGAGATCAGCCTCTTAGAATYCACAGAGTTGGACATCAAAGCTTTACTGACCAGGCACTGAGTATACTTCCTCTGTGCTGTGGACTGCACACCCAAATCTTGAGATGCAGCCTTCACCATTGATGTAGGGACTACCTGTATCTTAGTGAGTACAGAAAAGCATAAATATTTGTCTTCTGTAAACTCCATTAAGGCGGTAAAAGCTTACCTTAATTACGAATTAAGTGCAGCRTCTGCACAACTAGGCAGAGTTACTTTTAAAGGAGTAGGCATTTAAATGTRTCTTTCATTGAAACGTCAAGCTCATTGCTACTTATCTTTTTTAATTAAGCAGCTACCTGCGTTGGCTAGGTATGTTGATGAGCTTGTACTTCAAAAGAACTGTGATGATAATCCATATTATGAATAAAAATCACATTTGACTGAGACAAAGCTTGAATCACATGAATATGTAACTGTATTGTAACAGATCTGCAAAGAGGTTTGGAGGATTGTAGACAGAAGATGAAGTAATTAATTAAGGAATTACATCCACAAGGTGAAAAGTCCCTAAAGATAAGTATGCTGAGAGCTATTTTAAGGAAAGGATCTAGGGTTTCTGCACCTGAATAATTTTATGCAAATCTTCAGTGGCAGTGTTTGTGTGCRTGTGGCTGTATTTTCCCTCTTACACAAGTGCTGTCAGTTCTAGAGTCTCAAACCCTTTGTAGCCTCATGCACCTCAGTAGACCAGCAGTCAGTGTGCCTAAAGGTCACAGGAGAGGACYTTCCAGGTGGGGAAGATCAGGGTGAAGGTTTGCTCATGAAGAAAGAAGCTCATTTCTTTCCTGAGCTCTGCTTAAAGACCCCTATAAGTCACTAAATCACTATACATAGAAAATCTAACCCAAGGTCGTAGAGAGTACCAGACTGTGGCTTTCTGGAGTTGTGAAATAACCAGTTACCATATTTTAATGTCAATTTGGCACAGGCTGCTCTCATTCTGTGTAATGCTTTCCATTCTTCAGCTGTGAGAAAAAGAGATTAAAAAATGTAGGTGTCCTCTCTTCCTGGATGTTATTTTGAAATATGCTGTTTGTGCTTTCACATGTTTAACTGCTTGGCTTAAGGTACCTGAAATATCTTGTAATCTGCACACACACACAGAGATGGTAATCTCACGTAATACATATGTTCTCGTGTTCTCTTCTGTTCTAATGAGAACAGAAATGTTCTCATTACTGTTTCTATCTATTTTTAATGTCTTCCCATTGTGTTACTAGGAAAGGTCCAAATTTTTACTAACAACTTGTGTGCTTATTGTAATTATTTTTAAATGTGTGTGTTTGTTTATTTATTTTGATTTTTAGGTGAAAAAAAGATTTCTTTTAGTTTCATGATCTGCCTATTGTATTCAACATGTCTTACCATTCTTTTTTCACAGCGGATAATATCTTTTTGCCACCAAATTAGAATAATTCACCATACCCCTCCATTTTAAATGACATTAAGAGGGACTGTGGTTTGTTTTAGAAAATAAGCATGTTGACAAGACAATTTTTAGATAATTTTTTTGCCATTTTTAAAGCAAGCAGGTAAAAAAATAAATAAAAAGAAAAAAAAAAGATAAACAAGATCAATTTCCTGTTTTCCTTTCAGGAATTTCTGGTGAGCTGAAATATTTTATGCTTTTTTTGTGTATTTCAGTGAGGGCTTCTGCCTGTTTGAGAAACAAGTTTCTCCTGATTCTGAGGTGGAAGAAGTAAGATAAGAGGGGCAGTTTATCTTGCTTAAATGAAAGAACAAACAGTAGTAACTAAGGATTGCAATACTGGAAAGCAGGAAAAAGAAGTGCAATTCTTAAAATTAGACCTTTGAAGAGTGGGGACATTAAAACTTTTGCCTGTCTTGGGCACTGCTTGTGTCAGATGTGTTTGGAACWCTGCTGCTGTTGAAAGTTTTTTATGTTTGGATGTTTGCAGCACATCCAGRTCTGAACTAGGAAGTACTGCTGGGTAATGTGTCCCACACCATCAGGGAAACTCTGCTTGGAGTGTCCTCAGTGACCCTGTACCTGTGACCAAACCCAAACTAAATGGTGCTATTAGCAGAAAATTACTGGTGATTATGATCCTTATTTTCACACATTTTTAATGGAAGTTCCTGCCATCATCCAGGACACTTTTTTCACCTGGAATTATAAAACTCCAGGAGTGGGCTTTGAATATGTCATCTCCCTGTATTGAAACCTGCCAATTTCCCTGCATTCCAGGCTGCCAAATTCCCTGCAGACCTTCTCTCCAAGTGTACCTAATTCCTTCTCTAAGTTCTGGCACTTTTACCACTCATGAGGATGAAACAATCCACTCTTCAATCTCATYAATGCAGCTTAGATAACAAAAGGTGAATATTCAAATTGAAAGCCACAGTCTGGACAATGCAGCTTAGATAACAAAAGGTGAATATTCAAATTGACAGCCACAGTCTGGAATTTTCAGCTGTGTTTTACAAACAAAATGCATGGGTACAAAACTACTCAAGCAGGTCTTCTTCAACAATCCAAGTAGCCACCACTGTAAAATGGGAGCATGAATTCCTGCAGACAAGTGGCTCAGGCATGTTTTGTACACCAGAGTGTCCTGCCTAGCTGTGTCTGCTCTGAACACAAAACTGAGCTGTGCTACCTCCTAAGACTAGTTGTAAATGGAGCTATTACAGAGCCAGGGAAGTCATTATGATGGCTCTTAGTCTAGGTCATCTGGCAGCCTGTAAAACATGGTGTTTATGATGGTATTAGAAGGCTCTAAGAGCTATATATCATGCCTGTTGCTCTGGAAAGGCACCTGCTGACTTTTCATGTGCCAGCTTGTAAATAGAAGTATGCAGACAACTTGTCTRCAAAATTTCCCTTTTATGTTTAATGAAACACATTTCAACTTTGGTCTGTGACCCTGAAAAGAACAGTTAAAGAATTCTTTKAAGGATGTACAGAAGAAAAAGGAAATCTTTGCTCAATGCATAACTGGTCCAAGGACAGAAATTTTTGGGCAAATGTTCTCGAAAAGGTCACTCTGTATTTATATGCAAACTACATTTTGGTTCTTTGATCCCMAAAACCCTGCAGAACAGAAACACTTCTCCAAGTGTGCATCTAGTGAGAACAGGTGATGCAGAAAGCCAAAGATTTGCATTCCCYGGCATGCCACCACTGGTGGTTGTTCCAGCCCCGTGTAGAACATTCTTGCCTTGTGGATCTGAGGTAAATTAGTGCATGGGCTACAGCCTGGCTGCTCTGTACCCCCACCCCTGCCTGTTACTCCCTGGCACAAAGGAAGGTTGGCTTGACCTTTGCTCTCTGTGAGTGTGCTGCTGGTCTTCTCCCTGTTCTTCTGGGGTCATGGCAGGATTCAGATGCAAGAGAGACAACACTTTCCATTCAGCAGAAGTTTTTTAGGAAATGTAGTAAGTGTCCTTGCTCCTGCATTTCATGCAGAGGTGCTTGAGGACATGTATAAATATCTGCAAGGAGTGTTTATGGGATGCATAAAGCTCTGTCCCTGGCTTTYGTGCTCACTCCTCCTTAACCCTTGTAGAATTAAGAGATATACATAATAAATGATTCATTATGAGATTGTCTTTTGAGATTTTTTAAATCTTCTCAAAGCATAGACTATGTCAATCATATGCAAAGTCTCAAATGGAATTATTTCTCATAATCAACCACTCTTAAATTTGTATCTCATTTTTACTGTGTCATTTTAAAAAGAGATCTGATTATCTGTGCCTGTTTTTCAAATTGAAAGAAAGAAATAATGTATTTTTAAATCCTTATTCAGGACTCAGAGATATCAGCTGAACAGACTCTGGAGTCTCAGGATTTCCAATAAACTTTCATCAACAGAAAATCAATCACTTCAGGGAAAGATACATGCATCCCAATGGCTGCATGCAAACACAGGAGTGGTAGTGTGTTCAATTAGATGCCTTATCAACTGGCACAGTAAGAATGGTGCTAATCTACATCGTCCATTGCAACAATAGATGTGACACAGCAAAGTGCACTGTTAAGTTTAATAAATAACATTTTTGAATGTACAACATATTACCAGATCACCTTTGAGAAAAAGTAAGTAAAAAGAAAAAAAAATCAAACTTTTAAGTCTAATAATGGAAAAGCCATCCTGTAATTATCAAGGTTCATACAATCTCAACTGAAAGTTTTAATTTCATTTCTAATATGTATGTGGGGACCCTATTGTTGAAAAATTAATGAAAAGTAGACAAAAAGGATTTTCTAAAACAACATGAGGGACGAGTATGCAGCCTGGAGTCTCTGCAGAATGAAAACATTTTTATTCTGAAAAACTCAGATATTCTTTTGGTGTAATATATATTTCTGTTCAACCTAAAGCCTTTATCATGATTCAAAAGACTGATACTGATTTGGCAGGATTTTGAACCAAATGTGTTGAAGAATTTATTCCTATATAAAACTTTAGTTATTCTGTGAATGTTTAAAGAGCACTGTTTACAGCCAGGTCCTACATCCATCAAGATCTTCATTCACAAAAAACACACAATGAAGACACTTGTAATTTTTGTCTTCCTGGTGCCAGAACCCATAAAATGGTACTTTTTTTTTTTCTAATAAGCCATAGGAGTTAAGTTTCTCTTTGTGCCCACTGTCCCTGTAGTAAAGCAATGCTGAAACATTCCTGTTTTTGTTGTCAAAACATAAAATTGAAAATCAAAATGAGCATGGCAAAGGCCACCAAATCTGAAAAAGAACTCTGTTCAAAACATGTTCAAAACATGTTTCCTTGGAAATTTATGTGTGCATGAAAACAAAGTGTCAGAATGACAATGCATGGGGGCCATTAAATTTCAGTGAAGTAATGGTGTTCTAGATAAAATTATATCTCATTTTCAGTAGTTCATTTAAGCCTGGGCACTTTAAATAATTAAATCACCAAATAAAGGAACTGAGGTGGGTGTGATTTTTAGCAATATATTAAAAATAATGATTTCTTTTATATTGCATGAGTATGTCAGTGAGCAATGAGCTAAGCGCAGCTCAGCCCGCTCTCAGTGCAGACTCAGTTCATACRTGCAATGAGAGCAGCGCTGAGCTCTGAATCCTTTCAGCAGATGTGGCCTGGAGCCAGGATCCTGTSCAATGCAGGTGCAACTGGAGTATCTGATAATGATTTGGCCCCATGCATGCAAATTGCCAGAACCTAATATTGGCAAGAGGAGAGGAAAGGTCCCACCTGCATTTTGTGTGCCACAAGTGCGGCTCAGTCTCTCTTGACTCACAGTAGCAAGAGTAGCGCCATTATAAACCCTGCCAAGATCTTTGTAAAGCCTTCATGCTTTGCTGCAGGGGAGGGTGCAATGCACAGGCTGCTGCCATTTCCCTTTGGATTAAGCACCTTTGATTCTATTCCAGCCAAGGCAGAATGCAAAAGGGTGGGAGGTGGGAGAGTGTAGCAAGGCCTTAGATCCCAAAGTCTTGTGCCTGGATACAGGTTCTGAAGTCATGGAATGACCAACTTCCATTTCTAGACACATAAAACCACTTCCAGGGATCAGAGCCTGGAAATTTTAGGGATTAGTTTCAGAGATTTTAAGATTCATTTGGAAGGACAATGTATAACCAACTGCAGGTGTTAGATGATGGGTGGAGCATGAAGCATTAATGAAAGAGAATGGTATTAAAAAAGACACTGTCTTGTTAACTGCTGTTCACTAAAGGTCAGACTGTGTGGGGAAACCTTTAATTTATGGATCACATAGAGGTGATTCACAAGAGTGAAGTGAGACAGATCCTTACACATCCTTTTCTCATATGATAGGGAAGGGCATCCCAGAACCTGGTCACTTTTCCACTTTCTCCAGAAGCACTGGCAGGGCATAGAGAAAGAGAAAGACTCATTTCAAAGAAAGTAATGTACTTCCCAGAGTCTCTCACTTCCCAGAGCCTGGTAAGCTCCACATCATTCTCCATAGAGACCATTCCCTCAGACACAGATGTTAACTTGCAGTGTTCTGGTTATGTTATTATTATTATTAATCTTGAAACTCTGGTCTCATCTCTGGTAGATGAATATGTTTTTGACCTGTGATTCACCTATTCACTTCTAGTTTTCTATGTGATAAGGATGTTGAACAGTTGCCAAATTTCATACCAGAGGTGTCTGAATAGTAGTGGTAGACTAAATAATCTCTGCAAATCACATTTCTATAAAGGCTTTTAAAGCACATTAGGATCTTTTGGGATAAAAAGCAATTGTAAACTGCAGTTATGATTGTCATCCAGCACTTAGGTGTTATTGGAACAGAATGAAGAAGAAAGAAAAGCTATATAATGATTACTGACATGAATATGTGATGTGTTGACCTTTGCTAACTAGCACAGTTTCTTTCTCAAGTGTGAAGGTACAGAAATAATATCTGACTTGAGATTTAGAAGATTTCATTTTCATCCTCTAGAGGTGCTAGCTTGTATTTCTTATTTACATTTATCGTTAATAAGGACCCAGAAGCACAGCAAGTGAGAAAGTAGTATCCCACAAGATATTCTGGAGTTTCAAAGAGTTTTTTTTCTCAATTACAATGAAAATCTCAGTTAGACTAGAAATGCTAATCTATTTTATTTTGGAATACTGAACAATTTTATTTTAATAACGCTGAAGAAGAGTATTATATTGAATCAAGTGTCTGAAAAGTATTATATAAAAAATATGAAACCTTATAAATTAAAGGTAATAACAAAACAGATAAATTAAAAAAAAAATTACTAAATGCTTCCAACTTTTCAAAACACAAGGTTTTAATATGACATAATCAAAGGAAAAGGTGAAACAAGATTCAATTTTATACTWTTCTCTCAAGGTGAGTATGAAAACTGGCACTGTCTTATTTTAATTCAACATTTCTGAATGTAAAACAGCATTTGACCGTGTATGAATTCTTACGACAAAATCATAATAAGTCTTTGCTTGGTTCCCTCACTCCAAGTAACAGTGGATGACTGCCTGTAAAGCATTTCTGTTGGCAGGTCTTAATTGCAGTAGAGGAGACATCTCTCCATGAAATTCCTGCAGGCTATGGGCCAGGATCAGAAACTCTGCTTGGCTTAGATGCAGGTCTAAAGGGATGTAGCAATTAAGCTGATTTTATCCTTAGGTCTTATACAGAGTTACTGCTAAGCAAAGCTAGAGTGTGGAATTACAGTTGGTGTGGTGTTGTACACAACTCTGTGCTAAGGAAGAAAAAGGAAATGTTTGTGTGGCTTTGTCTGGTCATGTGTTTGGAAAACTCAAGTACCAGACAGAATGCTATCAGTAGAATGAGAGTATGGAATAATGAGTAAGAGCACAGATACATTCTCTTGTCAGTAAATCCAGCCTTAAGCTGGGTACTCCAAACTACCTCCTTGTATAGATATTTTTATGAGCAATGAGAGAGGTAGCTTACTTAGAAATGTGCCTTCTAAGCTGTTTGGCTCCCAAAGCTATTCTGAAAGCTTAATGTCTTTGAAGATAGGTTGAAGTGCTTCATTCATATTTGTGGCATTAATAAACTTCTCACAGAGTGTGATTATGGAATGGCATGTATACAAACCAAGARCAACTTCCTAACTTGTGGAGCCCTCTCTTTAGCCCTAATTCCCTCACCTCAGGGCTAACACAGGGCCACTGGCAATATTGTCTTGTGGTTTAACATGYCATCCCTCTGCCAGTCTCAAGACAGACTAGCATCAAGCAGCTGCCACCAGCAGCTGTGGACATTCAGCACCTCTGAAAATTAGCTGCAGGGTATCTTAAGTCTGGTATTCCAAAAGTGGTGAATCATAAATTAAAAGCTGCAGTTGCAAACACAACTCTAGTTCTTRAATTTTTCATAAGAATCACAAGAATTAAAGCCTGACAGAGGATAAAAATGAGTGAGAAAAATCAAAAGACTTGCTGTACCCACTTGAAAAGGAGAATCTACATGAATGATTCTCACTCTAATTGTTTCAAGTAACATCTTAAATGCAATGTTGATAATTTTGAAATAATGAAATGATTAGTAAATTATCTGTTAAAGTGAAACTACACTGCAAGGTCAACAGTTAGTGTGGTACTACACTAAACAGCAAAATGAACAAATTTGTTTGTTAAAACAATGAACAGTTGGTTGATAAACCTGCTGGGGACTTGGCAAGAAAAGCTGAACATCAGTAGAAGTTAAATTGGGATGGAAATACCTGACAAAAAAGAAAAAAAGAATGCAGAAAACTAAGAGTTGGAATGCCTCATTTACCATATTTCATTTTAGTTTCTTGCCTGAGATCCTCCATGCTTATCACATTTTACAGCTAACATATGTCATTCTGCTCAATAACACAGTTTAAACAAAGAGTGAAACATAGCCCCCTTTCTAAATTTATATTGGTTCTTAATTTGGTGTCAGATATCACAAATAGTATTGCTAGAATCAAATTACATATCACCAACTATGCCACACAAGTTGTAAAAYAGCATGTCCAGATCTAGGAAACCCTCTTTCCTCTAATCAGGCTTGATAAATAGGAAGTCCTTAAGCTGCTGGAGTCAGTGAGATAATACCGAAATCAGTTCATGTCACAGAGATGTCTGAAAGATCTCCGACTCTTCTGCTAGACTTCATGGATGGAACCACATTTKTGGTTTACTTTGGGCTGGATTTGGGGTTAATCTACCCATTCTCCATGCCTAGCAAACTTTCAAGTCATGAGCAAGTCTGAGAGTATTCAAAGTGGATTTCTTTTGGATGAAACTAAACCAGGACACATGCTCCAGTCATGCTTCAGATGCAATGAGCTCAGTGCATGGGGCCAGACCAGAAGTAGTTTGAAGCTCTCTGAAGTGCAGCTTGTGCAGATACCAGCTCCTGAGCAGCAGCTGTTCATGTCTAAAAATCTTCTCTTGCTGGCCTTGCTTCTCTGCTTGGTGAAGCAGACATGGTTTGTCTGTCCGTCTGCATTGCTGCCTGGACACTGCCCGTGGGCCGGGCTCCTGTGCTCTGGCTGCAGCATCAAACCCCTTCTGAGATTTGTTTGCTTCTAAGKGTTTTGCAGAGAATAAAATGAGTGTACAACAGCCTTCCCCTGAGCAAGGCAAGCTGGAGTCCAAAAAGGGTGTAGACTTGAGACTGAGAATCTGTGATCTGGCTCCTTGTGGTCCTGCACTGAGTTTTTAGGACCCACATGTCCACTGGAGCTGGAGCAAGAGCGTAATAGTGATCACTGATTGGCTGGTGCATATCCCAAAAGACGTGAAAAACATAATATGGTGTTCAGCATTTGTGTTTTTTACAGGATGCACAACAGCATAGACTTTGGGGTGGGAGGACTTTTTGGAATGAATAATTTGGTTAAAATGGGCCTTCTAGAATAATCACCTCAGCTTCTTCACCTCTGACTTCTTCTCAGAAAAAGAGTTTTCCATTGACTCATGAAGTTTTATTGTCCCAAAAAGGCTAGAGCACYCTATTTGCTTTTAATAAAATCTTTAATATATTTGTCAAAGCTTACCATTGCTAGTAAATATCCATATGGCATCTTAAAAAAATCCATATGTATTCCTATATCAGAATCAGCATGTGTAATCCACAGAAAGCATCCATCCAGTCCTTAAAAATGCATCAAGTTTTCCATAAAGAAGCAAATAATATACAGATAATTTAATTGGCTATAGGGTCCTATGGAATGAGATGGTGGTGAGTCCTCCTCTCTGGGTTCTGTCTGAAGGCAGAGGAAGGTGCTTCTCATGCTTGACAYAGGGAAGAAGGAGTTTCACACTCCATACTCTGGGGTTAGGAGTGTGCAAAGCCTCCATAGGTACCTGGCCAGTGGAGAGGATGATTGTGGCCACTGTGTGATGACTCAGTGCATCTGGTGAACTGCCTTGAATATGCTCTACTCATTTTGTGATTCCTGCTAGCAAAGAGATTTTTCTAGAGGTTTTTCTTATATGCTGTTATTGCATCTTTTTCAGATCTACTATGTGTATGAGCCATTGCTGACCAGTAGAGTTGTGTGGGCTTGATGAGAAAAATGCCTTTTAAAAATGGACTGTTGGACTATTTGTGTTCTTACAGCCTGTGCATCAGCAGTGCATATTTAAAACACAGCGGTGGTCTCTTCCTGGCACCTATGAATTCTGAGGAATGTGAATTACTGGTCTGTTTTGGTTATTTTGTTTCTTTTAGAAAATTAAGTCTTGGTTTCCTTGGGGTTTTTTTCCTTTTGTAAGATGGTTGCATTAACAGATTGTACTTCCTTCTTAGAAGCCCATTAATACTGATATTTTCATGTTTATTCTCATATGTCACTTGACTGTCAAAAAAATTAGTTTTTAGCAGTATACTTCATTTAGTGCAATGTATGAAACTAGTACTATCTCAGAATAAATACATTATGCCTCTCATGCATGATATAAAATTTAAAAAGGAATCARCCACTAGAAATAAATGAAAGAAAAGAAAGGAGGGGAAAAAGAGAAGAAAGAAAAGCCATGGACACCCAGAAGCCAGATTGATGTAAATTTTWGTAAGCTTCATTCGAAAGAAAARKGAAAAAAATCAGTTTTCATAAATAATACTCCTTCTGCTTTCATGTTGATATTGTTTAGAGAATTGTTTACATGACTATTTGACTGGTTACTGGTGTCTTTCATTGCTTTGGAAAGGGAAGTTTGTACACACACTGAAGAAGAAGAAGATAAAAACCAGCAGCCTTATAGGAATATGAGGGCCTCTGCTAGTACTCCCTCAGTCCAAGGAAAATGTAAGCAAATGTGTGAAAAAAATGTCCAGTGTTTGCAGACTTTTTCTCCATTTCCCATAGAATGAGAGAAGAGTGGGTTAGGAAAGATCTAAAAAGGTCAGACTGTGAAATTTGCAGGCAAAAAACATTTGGTGGACCATTCAAAAGGAAGCTAAAAATAAGGGAATGGATTAAAACCAAAACTACTCACTAATTATTTGAAAAAAATGAAATGTTCCTCAAAGTTGTGAGTGTTCTCTGTGCTTTGCACTTGTCCCCCATGACAGGATGCAGCAGAGCCCTGACCACTGCAAATCAGTCTTACACCGGYGCTTGTCCCTTTCTTTTTTTGTAGAGGGAGGTAGACCAGTAAAGCAAGAAGCATCCATGTGGACAACCCATTTCATTGTGTTTAACTGACTTATTTCCAAGGCAGTACAGTGCAGTACTTTCTGATATAGGACATGCAGAAATTCCTTCCACTTTCAGCCATCATAAAATTAAATATTCATTTTTTGCTTTGTGACATTGTAACAGAAAATGACACGATACTAATATTATTCTCCTGCCATCAGTTTATTCTACATTGAGTATGCACAAACAGGTAGAGCAAGCTGTAAATCCTCTTTAACCTAAAAAGATCCTTTTCAAATTTCTTATAAGGAATTTCTAGTCATAACACTTTTTTTCTCAGAACACTGATAGCAAAACCATTACATGATATGTTTGATATTGTTTTGTTTTGGAATTTGCAATAGGTGGGACTCTCAAAAGCAACCTGGGAAGATCTCATTCAAATCTTACYGGCATTGCATGTCTGCAAGGACATGACACTTTGGAAAAAATCTACCTCAGAATCACTTAAGCTGCCACATGACAGTAACTTTAATTTTAAGGAGCATTGTAGAGAAACAAAACACCACAGCCACATGACATAATGCCCTGAAGCTGTACARTGTCCCCCTGTCAGTCCAAGTTGTTAAAAAATACTAAAGGAGAACCTTTGTTTTAGCAGGATTCAGGTCAGAAAGACATAATTTGTTTGTTTATAGCTGGGATAAAGCTGAATTGCAGCTCAAGATGTAAGCCCCACGTTGCTGGGGCTGATGTTGGTGGTTCTGTATGACRGTAGAAACATGTCAGAGTCCTTGTATTTAGTCCTGTAAGAATATGGGCTTGTAGGTGGGTGGGCTTGTGCTGTAGGGGTCTGTAAGAGCAGTGGAGAGCTTTACCCTTCTGCAGCAAGAACAAAGGCATCTTGTATCCAAAGMAGTGTAGCAGGTTCACCTATTATTTCGCCTATCAAAAAAAAAAGGAACTCTTGAGTGCTTTATGGTAGGGTGACATGGGTGAAGAAGTGCCTTTTTCCTGATTTTATTTTGGGTCAAAACAGAAGAATAATGCTGTGACTCCAGTGCTGTGTTACTGTAGATACTCAGTGCATCTTTAGAATTTAATYTACTTTACCGACTACAAAAAGATCACCTAATGCAGTAGAATCATGCCAACTATCAAACAATAATCTGAGCAGTCAGTGAGCTGGAGTATGATCTGCTCTGTTTGTCAAATTTATGGTGTTAGGGCACTTTCTTGCTTTCCCTCTGCCTAGATCCATTGTAATAAATTTGGATTGCGTGTCAATTATTGCAATTTATGACTACCCATCTCTCCATTCTGAATACGTATGTGATTTTAATTTAAGGCTTCCTTGCTGTACAATATTTATTATCAGTTCTCTATTTTAGCCAGCATTGAGATAACTGCTATTTTACACTCTTCTAATGTCTTCTCTTTTCAAGGTCATCAGTTTTGCGACATCGCTGAAAATGAAGTAGGACGTATGGTTCAGTTTAATCAAATTTCATGCTCTGTTGCCTCCTTCTTATGGCCTCTGTGCTAATTGATCAAGTTTTCAATTAAAGTCCTCCATCTTTGTTTTAATTCTTTGTTAAGGTTTTTATTCCATTACATGGTTTCATGAGATCTAACTTGTTACAAGTGCAAACTGTCTCTGCTTTTCCAACTGTCTAGTTACCATAATTTAGCTATATAGTTATAATTTAGCTATATGGTTCATCCCATTTCCCCTTTCTTATTATTAAAACCCTCAGTGGATTAGCTTCATCTGTTGGATTTAGACTTAGAATCCAAAAATTTGATTCATTTGTCAAGACGAGATTAGTTTACTTCATGAATTGTCATGGCTAAAAATCTCTCTGTATCCCAGCAGTTTCAGCCATCTTGCTTAGCCACAATTAAGCAAATTGCTGCTCCTAAAGAAATGTTGAAATGACTCTCACTAATAAATGGGGCCATGTCAGGCATCTGCAGAAAATTCTGCGTTATAGAGAGGTTTTCCTAACAAGCAGTGATTCTGTTTTCATTCCCTTACTGTTTTTGTATGGATCAAGAAAATGTTAATATGGTAAATGTGTATTGCTACACCAGGTTGTTTACTCATTCTCTAGTTCATAACACCATGTTTCATCCCCTGAGTAATACTATATCAAGTGTTTTTTGAAATCCACTAACATGTTCATTTTTACAAATCAAATAATCTTTTGATTAAAATGTTTTTTAAAAGGCTAAAGAAAATGTGCTGGCAGAATCCATATAACTCCTTTTTTTTTTTTTTTTTAAGGGAGGCTTTGTTCAATTAAGGACRGTTCATTTCCACCTCTGGACTTCTAACTTCAGTTCTGATGCTTTCAACTCTGATGAAAGTATAGACCAGATCATTCTCTGAATAAAACTGTGATAACTGTCAGCAGTCTTAAAAGGTTTATGGTTTACACTCTTTGTGGTATGAAAAAAATCTCACTTTATGATAATCTTCAAATAAAGCGTGAAAGCCTATAAAACATTTTACATGCTTCTCTTTAAGATGCAAAACCAGGTTTGCTTTCAATGTCAGCTATCTGAATGTTAAAACAGAGCTAATGTGTTGATGAGACTGACTGTAGCAGACCAATTCCGGAGTCACGGTGCTCATACATTTTTTTATGCTGTTTTAGTATAAAGTCCTGTTTAGTAACACTTCCTCTCACAGTGTGTTGAAGAGATGTGCTGTGAATTAAGCCCAGCCAGCAACTGAGTACCATACAACCACTCTCTCACTTACAGGGTCAGGAGAGAACTGGAAGAGCAAGAATGAAAAAACCCATGGGTTGGGATAAAGACAGCTTCAGAGCAAAAGCTGTGCAGGAGCAAAGCAAAACAAGGGATTCATTCATCACCTCCCCTGGGCGGGCAGGCAGGCGTGCAGCCATCCCCAGGAAGGCTGGGCTCCATCCCCTGTAGCAGTGACTTGCAAACAAACGCTCCGAACGTCCTCCTTTCTGTCTTCCCCCAGCTTYCCATGCTGATCATGGTGCCATATGGAGTGGAATACCTCTTGGGTCAGCTGGGATCAGCTGTCCTGGCTGTGTGCCTCTTGTGCAGCCCCAGCCCCCTCGCTGGTGAGGCGGTACAAGCAGCAGAAGAGGCCTTCACTCTGTGCAAGCAGCAATAAGAACATCTCTGCGTTATCATCACTGCTTTCAGCACAAGTCCAAAGCACAGCCCCATACCAGTTACTGGGGAGAAACTTAACCCTACCCCAGCCAAAACCAGCACAGCATGCTGCAAACTTCTGTACTTTGGAAATCTTGTCCTTTCATGTTGACTATTCTGGCAGTCACCAGGAGAAAMCCTGATATGTTGGGAGGACTTGAGTCTTGGGAATCAGGTAGAATGAGGTAAGATCCTGCTTCTGCTGCAGGGGTTGCCAAAACTTCTGCTGATTTCAACACAGTCAATATTTCATCCTTCCACCCAAGAGGAAATCATTCATAGATGTTGGTATCATCTGTGGCATCGAATTCTGTTTGGGATCCATTGGGTTTCTTTGGGCAAGCCCACAGACCACAATAAACAACAGAAGTATCTGTATCAGCAAAACCAGTTCTATTTGTGGAGGGCCTCTTCAGACAACTGAGRCATTTTTTAAGGGGTGATAAGATTCATCTAGCCTGTAGCTGGCTTTCAACAGTAGTCAAGTACTGAATGGTTGAGAAAACCACAATAACAGGGCAAGTATACATTGATGCCTCCCTGGCATATTCTCCCTGCTTCCAGCAATCCTTGGATATAAACATTGTTTTTGGATTTACCGTCCTTGGTGGAATAATTTCCATGAATTGACCCTGTTGCTGTTTGAACTGGTAAGAATAAACATTATTTAGAATAATCTTGGGCAAGAAATKTCTCAGTTTAATTGTGCTGCTTATAAAAATGCCTTTTTTTGTTTGTTTCTTTTCAGCCTGTCACCTGATAATGTCATTTTTTCCCCCTATTTCTTGAGCTGTGAAAAATCAAATAATTTCCTAATGATCTTCTCCATGTTATTGACACTTCTATTAATTTGTGTCACATCTACCCTTGGTTCTCTTTTCTCTGCAGAAGAGTCTTAATCTAGTTRTTTCTACTTTGGACATTATTCTTGTCTATGTGACAAGAATATAAGGTGCTATCTGAATGTTTTCTCACCCTTGCACAGCTTTTCTGACCAGAAAGGCAGAACTGCAGGCAATATTGAGGTATGGGCACACCATGGGTTTATAAAAAGAAATAATTACATTTGCAGCTTGATTCTCTGTTTGTTCCTGGTATTTCCAAGCATCCCCTTGTGTTTTTCTTGGGCCAACTGATGTTTTTATGGAATCAGCTGCTGTGACTAGGAGCTCTCATTCTGGATGAAGGGCAGATAGTTCAGAGCCTGTCCTTGCACATATCAGGTTAAATTGTGTCTCCTGGTGCATCACTGCATATTTACTGACAGTGCATTTTGGCTTTCATGTTTTTCTGCACTACGGTGCCATACTCCTGTGTGCTTTTACAGCATCCTTTCCACTCTTCTGAATAATTGAGCATTAATAAATTTATCCTCTCACTCTTCCCCCCTTTTCTTTTTTGAGCATTTTTGAAAATATTTATTAAAAGCCCTTTAAGAGGAAGCTTGTAGAAAGCTTTTTGAAAGTCCTTTCACTATGTGGTGAAATGCCTTTGAAAAGGCTTTCTACTCTCCATGCACAATTCCTACAAGTGGAATTACCTCAAACAGGCAAATGCTTTTGCCTGAGTGTCTCCGCCCTTCATTTCTCCTCCTCAGAACAACAGGTCAATAATGCCTCTCTTTTGCAAGTTATTTTAGGGTTTTGGGGAGTAAAGATCATACACAGGCTGGCCATTAGTATTTTCTMATCTAGCTCTTTCAGTAATGACTTACATGGTGAATGCTTGAAGGGAGCCAAAGGAAGAGCACAAGCTGTTCTTTAATTGCATCTGGCAGCCATAATAATTAATAATTGTAAAGCAAACGTTGTCTACATTTGAAATATGCAACTACTACAGTGAGAGAAGATTATAATGTCTCTTTGCTTTTGAAAATCCCTCGAAGCCATTATGTTCTTTAATAAGCATTTTCTGAAGTGTATTTTCTTATGCAAGTGGGCAATTCAAGAACTGCAGAGATGAATACACTGCATTATATATTTAAATCAAGATTAAAATAAATTCAAAGACAATTGAAATTATTATTAAACTTAATAAAGCAAATCCCTGTATCCTTCCCATGATTATTCAACACTGCTTAGCTTGCAAGAAGAAGAGTAAAATAGTCCATTCCCCATCCTAACAAATAAAGATGGCAGCAATAAACCTCTTTTATTGAATGTTTGATTATTTTAAGAAAACCTGCTTGTTTTTTAAAATGTATGTTCTGTTCTCTCTCGACATGGTGAGCCACAACACATAATAAATTTTAAACCAATTTTGTCTGTGAATGCACATAATCGATTTAAATAGCATTTACTTACATTGGATTGCTTTAAGAGGACAGTAGCTCAGCAAGTAGAAAACTTTGTGAGCCTCCACTAGGTATCTGCTGAATGCTAGGTCAAAATGAGCTGAAACTGGTCTGGTTTTCTCATCCCAGCCTGAGTAAAATAGAACATTCAACTATTTCAGAAGCACATTTGGAACAAGTCTGATGTGTGAGTTGTAACCTGGAGGATGCTCCCCAGCACCCCTTCTGTACCAGATGTAGTAGGGACAGCGTGGGTTGTTTGCAGCCCTACCTTATTTCCTCACCCAGTCACATGTGAGCTGGAAAGTGCTCCATGGGAGCATCCATAAATACAAACAAAGCTCTCGAGTTTTCTTTGGCAACCATCAGCATCAATATCACCTCTTCTGCAGACAGAGCTTGGACGAACTCCTATTTCTTTCTTAGTTTCGCCTTTAGCTCTGCTATCACTCTGCATTCTGTGTATTCTAGAACATTTAGGCACTGTTCTCTGATCATGATAAATCCAACATGCACAGATGAATTTACCTTTGACTAGAAAACTATAATTTATTTATTCCTTCCCCTTTTCATTGTGCATGCTTCTCTCACTGCTGAGATTCCTACCTCCCTTGCAAAAGAATAACAGAGATCATGATTAACCTTTCAGTGCCCTTGTGATCTTCAGGGGTTTGATTAACCATGGTCAGAGTGCAGAGCCTGCAAGTCTCAGATGACACAGAATGCAGGGTCGGAACAGTAAGTACCATTCACATCTTTGAATGACTTTTAGTGACTTTGGATATGGACAGGAAACCCCATTGCATTTAAAGTTAATACTCTCGTTTAGCCTAATAAACACATTTGGCACTAGCTACCCTATGTTATCTATTTGTGGTGACTCTTTTAAGCTAATTTGCCACTAGTAAACCAGCAGAAGAAACCAGGATCCTTCTTAACAGCTGAAGAATATACTTATAATCTCTATTTTAGTGGCTGCTGTGGGGAACAGCCTCATAGCTGTGTCTTCTTCAATCCAGCTGGCTTCTGCTAAGCTGATGGTTGCTGTATTAAAAAACCAAATTTACTATTCTTAAATTTAGGTTTTATTGAATTTGATCATTCTATTTTTAAAGCTGCACTTCAGTTAATGGTCCAAACAGATCAATATTTATAACCGGACTTGTGCAAATGAAATACATTAATAAGTAAAATATATACACTTGTACTTTCACATAAAACTTAATTAATCTGATGTGATTTGTAGACTTTTTAATTGGAATTATCAGCTAAGGAAAATAAAGTCCTTTTCCTCTCCTTGAAAGCAAGGAGAAATTCTGGTTATTTCCAAAGAATAGATACCAGATTCTGATTTAGTAGTGCTTTATCATAAGTTAATTAAGCTCCATTTCTTCAATCAATGCCTTCAATTTAATGAAGTGAAAGACCAGTACCATGCCTTTAGGAATTGGTGTCAGTAAAACTGGTCCTTCTGGTAAGGGTTGTCAAAGAGTCAGTTGAAGGTATAGTAACCTCCTCTCAAAAGTGAGATATTGTGCTGTATGTGAGAAAATAAGCCTAACCACTCAAAGGACTGAATGTAACTCGGGTCTGGAGTTAGTTAGGTCAACCTTGGCTCTGCATCCTTTGCATGGTGCTCTTCCAAGATATGTGCAAACTAATCTAGAATAAAATTGCCCTTGATATGTTCGTATAGTCATCCTCTCCATTGAGATATGTCAAGGTCCTCCACAGACATGCTAAAAATGTCAGTATACTTTGCAGTCTAAAATAAATCCATATTTGCCATATGCATTTATTTTTTCCACGTGTTTGTGGGGAGTTCTTACTCTTTCAGTTAGGCAGACAAGAATAAATTTCTGTCACCTTTCTGTTCTTTCTTTATTTTGACTCCTGGAACAAATTTGTCTAATCTGTGGGCTGCTTTATTTAGGCCAGGAATGGCTGGATCCCAGATGCATCCCTTGCTGTCCCGGATGGTCAGACTTCTCTCTGTATCTTGGGAAAGAGAATTCAGAGACACAYAGTGTCAGGTCATCAACCCTGGCTTTATACAGTCAAAAAATCTCCTATCAAGTGTAAAGGATGTTACACATACTTGTGAGGATAAGGATCTGGTCCCATAAATAGGACAAGAATATAATATCTCTATTCTATATAACCAGAAGTAAGTAAGACCGCAGCTCATTTGCTTTTGCAACTAGGAAAGCAAACATGTCCTGGTTTTTTCTCCACTTGAGTTGTTAGGTCAAGAACATGACACTAGTAGCTGCCATGTTGTACCTGTCCTTATATACTAGGCGGTCAAAATGGATATTTTTCTAAATCACAAGTACAGGTCACTTCATGGAGAGATTTAATTTCTTCCTAACTGTTTTAGGTGCTGGTTTGTCCATGTTAAGTTGGTTCCTCACACACACACAAATTAAAATTCATTTTCAGCAATAGTTAGTTGTCAGCAAGAGAATCCCCCCCTTTTCACCTGCTCTCAAAATCTGTTATTAAAAACAGCTGAACTGCTAATGAAGATGAAACAAATCTCTGAGACCACTTTAGAGAATTCATTTGTCAAGTAGAATTTTAGACAAGCTGTTTCATGAAGGAGAATGCAGGGACTTGCTGCTGTAACAAAAAATCAAGAGTACCCATGTTTGTCTCCTGTCTGTAGACTACCAGTTCCCCAATGCAAAAAGGAATATGGACAGAACCCTTCCCTCCTTGTTTTCCTTTAGCAATAAAGCACTGGCATCTTATTAACTAATTAAGTTTTAGATTTCCCATGTAGGAAAAAATCCATTCTGAAATTCACTCTCAACTCAAATTAATTTCTGAAAAAGCCATGTCTGTGATGCCGGTAGAAGGCTGGACACTGCAAGGCTTTTTGCAGTTTTGAATGGTGCAGCTGGCATTGTCAATTCAGTTTAGACAAATTTAAAATACCTGAGCATCTCTGGGGGAAGTTGTTTTGTGGTTTGGTAGGCTTGGCAGGRGTGGCTGTCCTGTCCAGGTTGCCAAATTCCTTTTGCTTACTCATGGGGAAAGAGAAGCCCATGTGTGAAGTGTAGCACTTGATTCGAACTAAAAGAAGGTAGGTGTAGATTAGATATTCAGAAGAAATTATTTACTGTGAGGCACTGGCAAATGTTATCCAGAGAATCCTGGGATATCCTRTCTCTGGGAATGTTCAAGGCCAGGTTGGCTGGCATTTTGAGCAACCTGCTCTAATGAAACCTGTCCCTCCTCATTACAGGGGAGGTGGAACTAGGTAATCTTTAAAGCCCCTTTCAGCCCAAATCATATGATTTTTCCCATCAATGGCTAGATAAACAATAGTTACAGACCAAACTTGGCAAAGAACTTCCCTTGCCAAGATTTGCTTCTASGACCATCAGCCCTATGCATCTTTCTCTCTGCTTTGTCTCCATTTCTCAGTCAAACACAGAAACCAAAATGTCTGTTCTTGAAATCTTGCMGTTTTCAAGACTGCATTTCCAGCTCTTATATTCACTTCAGGAAAACTTCACTCTGCTGTCTCCACTTTTAATTCCTTATTTCCATTGTAATTAAATCCAGAGAGAAACTGGTTGCACATGTGGATTTCAGTGTGACCCTTGGGTGGCAAATGGAGAAAGGGAGGAATGGCATCTGTGTGRTTGGTCCTTCATGACTGTAACTGCTTGTTCCTAGAAATGAGGAACAGGTGCAAGAAAGCAAAAGGCATGCAAGGGCCAAAGTCTCCCTGTTCAGCGCAGATTTCTGTGGGAAGCTTGCAGAGACCTGCAATGAGCTGTTCTGTGCCTGGCTGGCTGTCTTCTGGGATTCTTCAGCTACCCAGGGACATGGGAATCTGACCCTGTGGCAAAATTTAGCTTCAGAAATTGAGCTTTTGTAGTTTTTCTTAAGTTTCCACCTTTTCTGTTTGCACAGTACCTGATCTTAATGCAACCCAGTGCTGTATTATCTTTCCCAGCCTACACTCTGACAGCTTTTAAAAGAGGCGTGAATTTTCTCTGTTATCTCTGTGGGATGTGTAATGCCCTATACCTAAAATTCAGCTTACTAGCTCCTGCTCATTTCAGCTAATGGAGAGAGCTAATAAGGTTCTTTTACTGTATGTTCCCAGAATATGTTACATAGCCTGTGTTAGAGTCTGCATAATTATTTGATGCAGGTACTGGAAGAGTGGGAGTGAAAGAACAGGTTAGGAATTTCAGCTTATTTAATGAGCTGTTTTTACCTTTGCCTGACAAAGGAGGTAGAAGGAGAGCCTATATCACAACCCTTTCCTGAAGATCAAGCCACCTACCTTATTGTGGTTTGATTAGTCTGAAATGGACTAGTTTGAAATGGAACCAACATTTCCATTTCTTGCTTMCAAAAATTGTTTTACCCATTTTTCATGTGATTTTGCACCACAATGGTGACAGAAAATAGATTGTACTAAAATCCTGAAGTTTACTCCATTTCAAAGTAAAATAAAGAAAAGAGAAGGTGACTAATTAGAGACACTTTCTAAGAACGTTTGTTGAAGATGCCACGGATGTCACTGTTGCACAGGATTGTCTCACAGAATTTAATTCAAAGGCTCGGAGACACCACCCACATTTCCCATACTGTAAGAACCTGAAGGTTTGTGTTGCCATATTAGACACTGGTCTTCACTGGACTCCCTCAGGTGTGCTAATAAGTAATATCATGAAACAGTAAAAAATGAAATCATGGTTACTGCTGCCCAGGAGTGCTGAGCATGTGTGTACTCTTATTACTATAACCAAAACAAATCACAGCCAACTTTATGACTCTCTAATCTAGTTATATTTGGTGTTAATACTGGGAAAAACTCAGGACCCCACAGACTTTTTACCAATGAAGGAATGTGACAGTGGTCACAGGGGTTTTCAGGATGAGGGGAGAGACATAGATCTGACTCCATATTTCAGAAGGCTTGATTTATTATTTTATGATATATATAACTAAAAAGAATAGAAGGAAAGGTTTCCTCTCAGAAGGCTAGCTAAGAATAGAATAGAAAAGAGTGATAACAAAAGCAGCTGGCTCGGACAGAGAGAGAGAGAGAGAGAGCCAGCTCTGCCGTGACTGGTCACTAAATCAAAAGATCTACGAGACCAGTCATGGATGCACCTGCTGCATTCCACAGCAGCAGATAACCATTGTTTACATTTTGTTTCTGAGGCCTCAGCTTCTCAGAAAGAAAAATCCCAAGAAAGGATTTTTCATAAAAAGATGTCTACAACAAAAGAAGGCACAATTTTCCTATTTTCATATCTCTTTTTGCTTCCTAAAGATACCCAACCCAAGAATCAATTGGGTTTTAGCTGACACGGGTTCCAATGTCACCACATATATTGCAGTAGAGTTTTCTGAGATATGATGATGTGTTCTTTCTTTTTATTTTGAACAGTTGTCCCTTTTATACAAGGAGTTCTCAGATATTCAGACTGAGAAAAAGGGTTGGAGTATACTATCTACACCTACCAGGAATTTTTTACTTCCAGTCAGTCTTAAGAGCTGAAAAATTAAGTCTTCAGAGCTCACCTGATTCAGGTCCAGCTGACTGGTAGCCTAAGTAAATAAAGTAATTTCACTTCAAGAGATCTTAGAAGATCTAATTTCATCACAAATGTAGGGATTTCTGGGGGCATGCAGAACTCATATTCTTTTTACATCACCTCTGATCACAATTGYTTTCCAGGAGAATGAGATTTTTTATTTTACTGTGTTACTTATATCATGATTTGGATGATTCAGAATGCAGAGCATGCCTTTGCTTTTGCCTTTTCTTGCTCAGAAATTCCGTTTGTAATCAGCTGCTTACTCTCATTGACTGAAATGGGAGGAAAACACTCYTTGACACAGAAAGGAGTAGTGGGCAAGGTCAGGTGAATGAACAGATCTTTGGAGCAGAAGCTGGGTTTGAGGAACAGGATAAAGCAAGATACAAAGCCAGGAAAAGGTGAACATTCCAAGYGGATCTGGCATTGGCCTGTAGGCTRATGCTGCCCTGTTTCAATTTCCACACAAGGCACGGTTATTTGGGCAAAGGAAAGAAATCCCACCAAATCCTTCTGTTGGTAGAGAGGCCTTTTGAGTCAAAGGTCTGAGAGATGGTTCTCTCATCTTAAAGGGAGGGGCTCAAACCAGGAGCAATGTGCTTTCTGTTCATTCCTATAGTTCTTTCCCGATCCTAAAAAGCAAGTGAACGTTTTCTAGCCAGGCTGAGCATCCTCAGGGTAACGAGCTGACTGACTCAGCCGTGCATCAACTTGCAATGTGTATATCCTTGCAATACAACTCAAGAGGCATTTGTTTCCTGCATCGTAAAAGACCAAGGAAACATATCATTATTATTACTATTAGTTTTATTGTCTTGTATTTTAGGCTTGTATAGGAGAGCTGTGAATTTTTTTTTTTTTTTGATGAAGGAACTGGCAAAGAAGATTAAGTGATCTAATAATTTGTAATAATGAGTGCTGCATTTGTGGGTACTGCAGGGTGTTATATTATGGCTTTTGGGACCATGCATGCATTTTATAGGGGAATAAATAAATAATCATTTGTGCCTTCAAAATGTAAYAGTCTTCAGCAGAGAAGGACAGAGAAATGAAGGTTGATTCAGAAGGGAGCTGCTGCTCCAATTTGCCATAATTTTAACAAGAAGAGATCTGTTGAGTGCTTACAGGAGAACAATGTGTAGTTAATACTTCAAGTTAAGTACTGGCTTGACTTTTTTTCCTCTTTATTCTTGGATCCAATTATGAGCAATCTGCAGAAAGAATGAGAAATTATTGCAAGTTTTCCAAATTTCAGACCTTTATTTAAGGGATAAGAAGGAGCCCTACATTTTAATACATTTATATCTTTCTTCACTTTTCAAATCTGTGTGAACTTCCCTATACAATTCACCTCTGAACTTACACAGTAAAATCTGATTTATTACTACAAATTATGGCCCAGTGGATATTGATTTACACGCACCAAATGATAATATATGCTAAGAGCAGTCCCATAGGACGTACTTGTACAGTAAAAGGCAACTTAGATTTTCAAAGTCTGGACTTATAGCAATAAAATGGGTTAATTTGAAAGGCTTTATGGAATTTATTTTGATGAAAACTTGGTTGAATTGTTAATAATGAAAATATTGTTGTAACTTTTGTAGGATATGAGAGCTTGCTATTTACTTTGGATGTTAAGAAAGACTGTAGGTATTCTACCTCCCTTTCTGGGAAGCAGTAATTCACAAGAATAGTCAGTGATACTGCTCACAAAGGGGAGCTGAATCCTCTTCTGGCCTTTAATAATGATAGGTCATATTGTGCCCCTGGCTGTAAAACAGATCTTCCCACTTCAGGAGGTGTGCTGCTGACCACTGGTGTGAAATTCAGCTTCCAGCTGGCATAGTTAGCTGTGTAAGAAGGGAGTGCAGCTATAAAAATCTTCTAAGGGATTTTTTGTGGCCTTTCCTAGGCATGGAAGGCCCAACCTCTCACACAGGGAATTTCTGGACTTCCAGGATGAGTGTCAGTCTAGATTCTTTGGTCCCAAAMTTGTTCCTAAGGCAGAAAATTATAGCTTAATCTATGAAAATTATATTATCATGTATCCAGTTCACACTAACAAGACATTTGTCCTTCAGTGACACTAAAACCACAGTTTGAGTAGCAAATCAGTGCTCAGCTGCAGCAAGTTTTCTTCTCAGGAAAGAACCAAATTATACTCAGGTGTGTAGAGAGCACATTGCACTGGTGTGGGAATATCACTTATCACTTCCCAGTGTTGCAGCCACACTTCATCACCTGTGCTGCAGCCAGGGGAATCTGGGGAGGGGCTTATATTCTATCTACCCAGGGAATGTTTTGCAGGACAATGTCTAGCACTGCACCATCCCTCAACCACATCCTACCTTTCAGGGTAAAAACTTACAATTTTAGAATGGTTTGGGTTGGAAGGGATCATCCGGTTTCAAACCCCCTGCCATGGGGGTCTCACTAGACCAGATTGCTCCAAGCCTTGTTCACTCTGGCCTTGAACATTTCCAGGGATGAGGCATCCACAGCTTCTCCAGGCAACATGTCCCAGKGCCCCACCATGGTAAAAAATTTCTTCTGGGTACAGAAGCTGATGGAAAACCAGCACTGCAGAGGAAAAGGATCCTCTCATGTCAAAGTCAAGACTGGGGAGGGTGACATGCTCTCAGAGTATGCCTGTCCTACATTTCAGACCTGGAGAAAACTGCCATAGCAATTGCATTACTTGGCTGGGGATCCATGCACTGCTGTCTGAGKGGTACCTTTAGCAGTGTGGGTGCAGCTTTTGATACTTCCCCTGATGCTGGATTTCARCTGTATGGAAGGTGTGCTAGCAAAAGTTCTCATTAGCACTATGGGAAACCACTCCAGTTTTGAGAAAAGCTATTAACAATTGAGCAGATACAAGGAGTGTCTGCCACTGGTGGCTTTGTGTGATTTATATTCAGYTGCTTAACTGGTGCCTCATTGCAGCATTTATTGGTATTTTCGAGAGTACATTGGCATTTTGTGGTTAATGATTAGTTCACTGCATGGTTGCACTTGCATGTGTCCTTCCCTTTTGAGAATTCCTTGTGGGATGTTAATTTTCCATTTCTAAAATGTTGTGTCACATTTTAGGAGAGAAGTACTACACAGGAACTGGTGGATACAGCCTCCAGGTGATGCATTTATCATTTTAAAGCGTAGAGAGCAAGGGCAATATTTGTTGAAAGTGCCAGATAAAAGCCATTGAACAAGAAAACAGCAGTGGTACTTCCAGAGGGGTAGACACACTAGAAATAAAAAGATTTTGTGGCATCATCCAAAGAACTGAGGGTCCTGGCCATTAGGTAATGCCAGAGTCCATGGCTCTTTCCAGGTGTGCAAAGTGCAAGGGAGTCAATGGAAATGGATATCACAAAGCAAGAGACAAATGGCCAAACTCAACTCTTCTGTATACTCTGACTCAGAATAATTTCACTCACATCAGGGGAARTATTCCTGTCAGTATTATTAGTAGCAATATTTGACTCAAACTTTGGAAAGCAATGTAAGTCTTTGGCATAGTAAACATTCAGTTTTCTGTTTGCCTTCTCCATGTTAATGTTTTAAAGTTTATACCGTAGTAAATAATACAATATTACATTTTTATTAAATTGAGGAGACACTTTTACATTCAGTTATTAGCTATTTAGACATTGTTAAATTGGCTGTTCTCATAGATGCTGATCCTTAGATATCCTTTTTCTTTCCAAATGCACATTTCAAACCACATCCCATKTCCCTTCTTTAAATCTTGCTTTTTCAGCCTTTTTCACCCCCTTGTTTTCTGCTTTTTCTTGGTGTTTTTTTTTTTAACTTAACAGGAGATTTTATTTGTATCTACAGTTTTTCAGTGTGTTTGTTTTTGTTGGGCATGGTATGCATAGTTATTTTATTAATGTTCAGAAGTAGCGTTTTTATGATTCCTTATGGTTCTTTCTCTCTTCCCTCAGAACACAGATCTGAATTAGTGSAAAGGAATATATAGGTAATTTTTTTGGTGGTTTATGTGATCAGTAGACATTTAACACAGAGCCTTCCAGAAACTCTTGGCAGGACTCTGAGATGATCATCACAGACGAGTGGCTGATTGCAGAGCTGAATAAATCTGTGATTACATTACAATATAAGGGCCAGTTTCTGCAACCCCTTATTCATGCAGGCAATCCTAATGGAGGTGAAGTTAAGAAGGAGAAGAAAGCTGAAATCATCAAATTCCTTTCAAGCAGAAAAATCATCCTGTGGAGTGAAGGGGTTAATGCCTTTGAGGCTGTCTTTTCCCCCCATTTCCCATCAGCTGTATACAACATGAAATGAAGAGAATAAATTTAATAGTTGCTAATGGCTTTAGCAAAAGCAACCTCTGTAAAATAGGCCCCCAAAATACTGAAGGTATTGCTGACTCATTCTGAAATTCAGAAAATGTTTCTTCCAGTAATTTATTTAACTTTGAAAGGCCAGTGAAAAGTTCCTTAACCAGGAGTCACTGCTACATATTTTAAGGCATGCTGATCTGAAGCATTTATTTGGGAAAAAAAAAAAAGTATTCTGATGTTATATTTTTGGTGCTATAGAAAGTTTAACTGCACTTAACACATTTCTGTCATTRCCTCTAGCCCAGCTTAAAACTATGGCAGTGTGACATGAGTTCAAAGGGTGGAGGAATACATATTTAAAATGTAGGCACAAGAAAATATATTGGATTGGGTAACATGCCTCCAACTTTGCTTATTTCATTCTTGAGAAAAGCATTTAAAAATCTACACTTAAACTGTGTTTGTTAATAAAGCCTATCCCTATGGAAAGCATTTAAGCTTATGCTTGTCTTGAAGGCTCTGGTCAAGTTGCACTGATATGAATAGAAAAGGTGCATCCAAACCCATCAGAATGAAAGCAAATATGGGCTGATACAAAGCCCACTGATACCTGAAGGAATGTATTTAGAGCATTTCCCAAAAAGAGATCATTCATTTGTTCATTCCACASCTCTCTAATATATTTCTAAGCAAGGGAAGGGCAGTATTCAGATGAAAAAAATATACAGGGGATGTAGTCTTTGCCCTACCTGACCTTAGATTTCTCACAGAGATTGGAAAAAGTTTTTGAAGCCCCTTCTATCAGGAGAAGTATCTATCATTTCCCCCCAACTTCTTGGCCCTGTATTATGGACAGTCTTGTTTCTCTCCAGGTTCTCTGCATTTCTGGAGACTGTCTCCAGGCAGCCCYAACTGCTACCACCAACCAGCCCCACATGAGGGTTTAAGGGAGAAATTTCAGGGTTGTCTTTGGGGCCCATGATAGGTGCTGAATGATCAGGACTGTGTTTACACACTACTTTGCATTTCTGTTCAARTAAGTTCTGAAGTTTTAGGCATTCCTGCAAAGCTACAGCAAAAGTGATGGAGGGAGGGTGTAGAAAGAGGAAGTTTGTTTAAAATTTCTACTTTTTTAAATGGATATAATCTGCATATACAAGTATGGAAAGGTTCCATTTCAACTGTTAATTATGTCTTTTTTACTTATCCAGCACACAGCAGGGTTGCCCTGAGTGCACTGARGAGTATGGCTCAGTATTTCTGTTGCCCTTTCATTTGAGAAGCAGGTGAGAAACAGTTCCCACCAGACATTGGTCCAAGGGTTTAAGAGGGATGTGTGTATTCAGGGATTTGTGCAATACAGGTACCTAAGCCTGCATGTGTTCTCAGTCCTGCAAACTCCTACYGAAAACAATATGAAGCTTCCAGTCTGCTTTTTGAAGAGGCAGAGTTTTGAACATGCACATGCTGAAGAAACAAAACAACATGAAATGCAGGGCTTCAGTACTATGGATAGATAAAGGGTTTTTTGGACCAGAGTACAAGGAGTTAAAGAGCAGTGGCACACTTACAGTAGTTTCATGCTGGAATGTTGCAAATCCTGTTGTTTGTCTCAAGGTCTTGCACACAGAGAAGTTATTAGATGCAGTCTGATTCAAAGCTATGTGAGTTAGCTGAGGTCTGGCAGCCTCAGGACTGTGTTTACACACTACTTTGCATTTCTGTTCAAATAAGTTCTCCTGAAGTTTTCAGCATTCCTGCAAAACTACAGCAAAAGTGATGGTATATTTTMCATAGGCTTCATGGCTTTGTGGGAGAATCAGCTATGCAGCCTGTCTAGTGCGAAAGGAATTCTGTCATGAACTGGAAAGGAAGGATGGAAAAAAAACATAGAAATAGTCTGTCCTTTGGGCTGGTGTAATTTTCTGTCACTGGCCAGTAATTGGAGGATGTTCAAGCAAAAATGACTTAGTGCTGTGCTCGATAAAATGTAGTAATCTTGACCAAGGAAATTCACTCAAATATTAATAAAAATGGAAAACTGTGGAATCAAGGCATTTGCAGATGAGTAGGGAGGCTTCATTTTCCTTCCCACAATTTACTGTCTGTCATTGTTGAGGCTCAAATGACCATAAATGGATATATGGGTACATGGTAAATTACTATTACCACAGCACCTGGCTCTATTTTTCCTGTGAAATGGTAGGAGGAAAATTAATACAGAAATAGCAACCAGGTGAAAGCCACTGTAACAACAGACATTCTTTGTGTTGTGCTGCATCCTAAGCTGATTCTTTCTAAATGTTTTCACTTGTGTATCACTTGTGTATCACCGAGAGGCATTCATGTCCACTGCATGATTTTGTCAACTCCTGCAGCCTGAAGCACCACAAGGCACTCTGAACTCTGCCAGTAAAAGCAGATATATTCTCCATGCAGGGGCAYTGCACAAGACCCCTTCCATCTCCCAAAAGAGAGCTAACCTGAAAGCCCTCAGGGCTTCTAGAGTTCCTGATGTTTCTTCTTGATTTCCTCTTTGGAGGGGAAAAAAAGGATGTACAGTTGAATACTGCACTGGAAAGGGAGAGTTGTAAGGGGAAAATATGCTTCTAAATGTTTGGAAGGRTAAAAATTACCTCCTTTTTTTGTAAGCTCCATGCAACAAATTCAGTCCAGAAATTAGTTATCCAAATTACCTCTTCCTTTTATCTAATGCAAAAACACTGTCACACTCTTAACTAATGTTTCATTTTTGTTTGTAAATGCARTATTGGATACTTAATTAGGCCAATAATTATTCACACATTAGTGTGAACTTTTTGAAGTATAATGGTAACTTGTTAAATGTGTAATTATTACTACTGATAATTAATAACCTTTATTTTATGTGCATCACTGGTCACAGAAAATATGTTTGCAGTACTGAATAGTAAAATTCAGGGGAATTTACATCCCATAAAACCTTGACCTTCCTCAGCTAGAATTTTCCATGTCTTGGATACTCAGTTATAATCTACATTTTGGATTTCCTGCTATCTCAATAACTTTCTGGTGYTTTTGAAACAGGAAAATTGCATCCTTTGTGTCATTATTATAAAAATGATTATAAACTCTCCTTTGATGCAACTAGTTATGTGTGAAATCCTTGCTTTTCTTTTCCTTGGAAGTTCAAATAGTAGGCATTTGATTCCACAGCTGAAATTCTTT
Organism: Cardinalis cardinalis; assembly: GCA_014549065.1. Classification (NCBI taxonomy): domain Eukaryota; kingdom Metazoa; phylum Chordata; class Aves; order Passeriformes; family Cardinalidae; genus Cardinalis; species Cardinalis cardinalis. The sequence goes on from JACDOX010000082.1 coordinate 1,202,781, forward strand.
ATGAAGAGGTATATATTTAAAGATCCAAGTTTGATGCATATTTTCCCTTTTGCTTCAGAAATTTGAATGACAAAATACTAAAGAAAACTTGAAGATTGAATATTAATTCCTGCTAAACACTTTAGAAGTACTTCCCTAGCCTGACCTATTCATTTTCTTACTGTACAAGACTGTGTTACACATAAATTTTTATGTGTGTGTGTCCATATATATAGGAAGGTACCCATCTACATATGCTCCCTATATATACAATTTATATGACCATTAAGTGCAGAACCATATGTTTTACAATACTGTGGTTTCACTATTATTCAGTCAGAAGTTAAACATTTCAGAAACTGAGGTGCATCATGCAATCATAGCTGTGGTCTTTCACCTATGGCAGTCTTTAACAGGGTGGTCATGCATTACTTCCCAAATAATACATCCACGTACTGCTTTATATTTTTAAAGGTGTCATATTTTGAACCTAGAAAATTCTCCAGACTCTCCCCTAGGAGTTTATGTTACATGATTTGAAGTCAGTAAAAACATTCTTACTGATAACATGCAGAGCTCTTAAGCCTGTCCATCCTCTGTGCAAAGGAAACTTTAATGTGGKGCTTCAAATCCTGAATTGTCAAACTTTCCCTTCATTATTACACAGGTATAGTAGTATTTACCTGTTTTATTTTGAACCATTTATTCCTTTTTAAAATAAAAATTATTTATGAAAAACATTTACTGGGACTGCTGATCACTTCCTTTCTGATGTTACACAGGACTCCTATATTTACTCATCTTTACYCATCTTTACTCACAGAAAGGGGTCATAGTAAAAATATTACTACCCCATTTATAGAGGAAGCTAAGTTTTATATTATTTTTTTTACATACAATTTCTAAGGACAATTTTGACTTTAATTTTTATAAAAGCACAGCTACAAGATTGTTCTAAATAAAAATTTATTTATTTATATTTATAAACATAAATAAAAATTTATGTTTACTGGGTTGATTTACCTTAGTCCTTAGTAGAAGTCATAATTTAACCCTTTTATATTCACAATGGTTTTTTCTGGGATTATCATCACAGATAAAATGTTATTCATATTGTATTTTCCTATTGTCTTCCATTTCACCTAAGGAGAACCTCTTGTGTGCCAAAACCTGAGTATCCAGCTAGAGAGGTCCCAATATTTAAAGCTACCTAGATTCGAGAAACAGTATGGRCCCTTAGAAAAACACCAGTTATAAATTTTGGATAAAGCTTCAAATTTGGATTGCTTATTTGAATGAAATGCAAAGGACCTTAGAGGTGTCATCTAAATACAGTTGTTCCCTAACCAAATTGCAAAAAAGATGAAAAGAAATAAAACCAAGAGAATGATCAAGAAGAGCAATGAAGAGCTAAATAGTTCCCTGTTGCATTACAATGGCAATAACTTTTGTCGCTTTGATTTGCAGCTTTGTAAATTGGGAATATCATGGCCGTTTTTGATGTTTACACAGCACTTAACAGATAATTAAAATTGTCTACATGCTAAGTATTTCAGCCATACATGGTACTTTAATGGCAATACCCAGACATGCATATCAAAGCAGCCTAAGACCACAATTTTTTCGTATTTCAYCTGGGCAAAGAAAGGATGGTTTTTTTCAGTTTTCCATAACCCGTTCTCTTTGCTCTGCTTTGAATGYATGAACTTGGAAGAGCTGTACCTGGAGCCATAGTGGAATATTAAGTACTGTATGTAACCACTGGCCTGTATTTCTGGGGGGGTGTTATTGGTGGTGTTGTTTTTTTGGTTTGTTTGTTTYGGGTTTTTTTGTTGTTGTTGTTTTTTTGGGKTTTTTTGTTTGTTTTTTGTTTTTTCGTAAGGGTGATATGTCAGCAAACAGATAGTAGAACTTCTTTTTAACTCTTTCAGCCTTGCCTGTTCTTTGGCTRGCTTGCTCCTCTGGATGGCATTGTGCTTTAGGAGATTACTGCCTGTGCAAACTTGGCTGGCAGCAGAGCACTCTATCACCACGCTGAGCCCAAGTTAATATATGCTGCCTCTTAGTAAACCTTGCTAATTTGAGTTCAGCACTGTGCTAACTTTAATTAAATGGCTTCTAATTCAGAGCTGGTTCATACCTTGGCTCCTATCCCCATTCATGGGAAGAGTCAAATTTGTCTGCCCATGGTGATATGACAAATCCCCACAGTTATTACTGAATTCTTTACTGAGTTGGTTCAGCTTGGCACTGTGACTATAGTGGCCTGGCCTACCAGGATCAGTGGGAATGTTTATTTTCCACCAGATGTTTACGAAGTCAGGGAAATGTACATTAAAATAGCTCATCCTTTATTCAGGAACATAAAATATTGTATCTGTTCCACTTTTTATCTCCAGAAGTTACCAAAATAGCAAGAAAAACTTTCTGATTAAATAATATAAACATAGGAGAGGAGCAGCCAATAGTGTCATAAAGTTAATAAGAATATATTTTTATTTGGACTGGAAATAAGGTAATTTTCCTCTTTTTTTTCCCTTTCAATTATTATAATTTCTGTTTTGAAATAATGATTAAAGCAATTGACATCTGCCAAAAGCAAATGATGTGCCAGTTTACCAGAAATTGCTTGTCAAGTCTAGGCAAGTGTAAAAATGCTAAATTAACATTAATTGATCATTTTAACATACCAGAAATTCTAAATTGCTCCATACAATAAAAAATTCTCATTTTTGYCATATTTAGAATATCTTTTTCTAGGGCAGCTACTTTACCACTGTTCAATGACCATGCAATGGAAATTAATTTCATATTCTTTCTCCATCATTGCAAATTATTTTAATCACTTCTGCTAAAAGTAATTGGCACAATCATCAGAGGTTAGCAGATTATTTGGGAATGTTTATTTTGCCAATTTATCCGTTCTTGAAATATCAATGTGAAATTATTTTTTTGTTACAAATATATATGAAAGAGTTGTATTTTAGGTGAGTGTTTTCTAGGAGAACCTGTGACCTCATGGTTCATGAGTTGATACATTTTTTCTGGCTATTAAATCTTAACTGAATATTAATGTAACATTTCAAATACTATAATCTGAATGCTTTTGTAAAAACAATATTTTTGTATTGTACTATGGGACTGTAGTTATAAAATGAGAAAGCACAATATGTTCAAAATATTGAAGTTCTTGACCTCCTGCTGAGCATTTGATATTGAAGTACACTTAGTTATAGACTTTGAAATTGATGCCCCTTTTCATTCTGGGTTGAATTTGCACCTTTGCTACCGTAATTTCACTTTGCATCTTTGCACATAATTATTGTSAGACTGATTCAACAGGGGAACAATAAAGACAGACTTCTGCCTGAACATCAGACAGTATTATTTTAATGAAACTTGAAAGTTTGAAGGACTAAAGCAATAAACACTGCAAAATGCCCAAACCAGGATTTCAGGCAGCCATTTTTTTGGTTGTTTGTTACCCTTGCAGTATTTGGAGCTGTATTTCTGTAAAGTGAGGTATAAGTGTAAAAGACAGCAAAGCTTTGACCTCTGTGATCACTCCTGCAGCAGAGTAAGGAATCCTCTATTAAGCATCCATCACCTGCAGCCTCCAAGCACTTAACTGCTGATAGGGACACCTGAATAGGGAAATGCAGCAAGGGTGTAAGAAAGACTTATATCTTCCTAATCCTAAACTCTATATCAATTTCTCCTTATGTATTCGTTCTGCTGAGGCCTCTTAATTAACTCCCAAGGCAAATGGACTCAAGAAGGTGACTGCCTCTTTTCATTCTGCCCTGAATCCTCACTGTCATAAGCAGCTACAATCTTTTGCTCTGTGGATGTGAGWATATTTTTATTGTTCATGTCACTGCTGAAGTGCCCTCAAAACATTATGATATTGCATTGGGATAATGATCATCTCAAGGAGACATTCACAAACTGAGTAGATCCTTAGCCTCTTGGAAAGTGTTGCAATATGAGCACTTTGAGGACACGTCATTTTAACAACACTCTGAGATTTGGGAGGGTGGTGGTGGTGTTCTCCCAGAAGGCATTTCATTTTGGTGGCTTTCTCATAGAACAGTTTGCACAGAGTGTGCCYACGGGACAGTCAGACCTCAAGCATAGTCCAGCTGAGAGATTTGGTGGCATCAGGCAAGTTCTTTCCATCRAGTTAAGAGCAGTGCATTTGTCATTCATGAAATTTTGGCCCCCTTGAAGCCAATAGGTCACCTGCTGTCGTCTTGCAGCATGAAACGTGTTTAAGCTCTGCATCTGCAAAAAGAGAAGTGCTTGAATCAGAAAGAAACCTGTCAAATTTCACAGAAATTGGTAGTCAAATGGGATTAGTCTGGGTTTTTTTGGGAGGGAGGTTTTCTAACATGCTTAGAAAGTTAGTCCCATTTCAGCTGAATCTAGCTACTGAATTTCTTCTTTGTATAACAGCAGATCTCTCCCAATGTCYTTATAATGGTTCTTTTAATACAAGAACAAGAAAAGTGTACACAGAGGTCCAGGTCCAGTTGCTCGGGCACTGTCAATCCATTGACATCAAGATCTGCTGAAAATTCAAACCATGCACAGAGAGGTCTTCAAACTTGATGTATAATTAAATCTAAAAATTAATAAAAAGTCTGCCAGTTCAAATCCTCATGCTGCAAACTGACATCAGTAAACTGACATGCCAGCACTGATGTTGCCAGGCTTTCATCAGTCACCAACCTGRTTATCTCATGCATTGGCCTACTGATGCCAGAAACATAAAATGAAATTCCAGAGAGTGAAGTTTTTCAGTGCAGTGAAACCAGAGCCTTTCCAATTCTCTGATTCTCCTAAGATCACTTTCTTAGAACACATCACCTTCTAAAATTTAACTTTGACTTTATGACTTGGCTCACTAAGGGGGCAGAATGGCCAATGTGATGATGATGRATTTTTATACTAAGTCAGTATCACTTAAGCCTGCTGTTAACTCTCTCTCTCCCATCACTTTGGACTGTCAGGTTTACTACAAATATTTCTCTGCGAAATATCTTCTTTAGATATTAACAGTTCCGATGATATTTCACAAAACATGTTTCTAATTTCTTTTTCTTTAGCTTCAGAAATGTTGTAATCAACTTTCTATGGAAAAATACTAGGGGCTACCTTAGTTTCAGGTATATCCCAGTAACGACAGCTGTGACATGTTGTGAAGGAGGGACTGGGTTGTTCCATTCACTGCTGGCCTTCATTTGGCCCTCTGACTCATAAGGGGCTTTTGAGACAGTTGTTTTCAAATTGCAGTCCTCTTCTTTCTCTTCTTTTCCTTCTTTTTCCAATGCAATTTCTGTACACTTGTCTATTGATTTGCTTCTCTTCAATACTTTTCTTTCTGCATGAATATAGGGGTTTATATTCCTGTTGTATTTTCCCTGACTTTGCATTGCTGTCTTCACTGCCCTTCACTTTGTTGAACCCATTTACATCTCTGTAAGGAGTGAGAGAGAAATAGCACCCTTCAGTGCCCCATTTGCTCATCTCATTGCACAGGTGTAAAAGACAAGATATGAGATTGTCAGGAATTAGGTCTGGCTCAAGCTACTCAGGCATTGAGTTATGCTAGCAGTTTGAGGTTTAGAAAACATGGGAACCGTCAATTTTCATTTTATGCAGCTGTGCAATGGTATGGAATAGMATAAAATCTTACCTTGATCCACAGTCACTACTTATTTCTGTGCTATAGCAACCTCTGAGCAAACGTGAAATTAAATGCAAGTTTGTAAGCCCTGAATYGGGCAGTATTTGGTCTTTGAGATACCAGGTTTTGCTGCAAACAATCCATGCTACTCTGTTAAGCAATTTAGTCTTCTGTAGGTCCCCAGGCATAGGTTAGTACTGCTGATATGAAAAAAAGTCACCTCAGCTGGCCATTTTTCTCTCATTACAAGGGCATTCATTTACTCTACCAGTTTCTGAGCTGTGCAATTAACAACTTGACAGAAAAGTGCGGGCCCTGYTCACTGTGATGGTTTAGAAACCGGGATCACCCAGCAACTGCCTGGAGAGCATCTGGGGTTTGTGTGGACATGGAGGTGTGGAACCTGAGAGAGAAGAAAATGGACAGCTGAGGAAGGCAATCACCACAACTCTTTGGCTGGTAAACCATCTTGCCTGTGCCACCACATCCTCACATGTGTGTATATTTTGAGATCATTCGTTATTTTGAATTCATGAGTTATTCTGTCCATTTATCCATGCTTTTATTCACAAATCCAGTGCATTTCAAAGTCTTGGCTTGATGCTGGTTTATTAATAAAGTTATTACACTGAATCACTTGAAAAATGTTGAGAACTTTGCACTCAGACTAAGCTTACACAGTGACCAGAATGACACGCAAATGTTTTGTCCTGGTTTGAAATTTATCTGCATTCTGTCTTTGGAGACAAACTCAGACCTGGCTCCTATGGGGTTCCGGATGTCACACAATGGTTGTGGTTGGCAGGGGCCCCTGGAGCTCCCCTGCTTCCAACCTTCCTGCTCAAGCAGAGTCATCCAGAGGCTGCTGCTCAGGACTGTGCTTCCCATCCAAGGAGGGAGACTACACCACTCCTCTGGGTGACCTGTGCCAGTGCTCAGCCACCCTCAGGAAAAAAGTATTYCCTGATGTTCAGAGAGAATGCCATATGTCTCCATTTGCGCCCATCACCTCTTGTCCTGTCTCTGGGCACCACAGAGAAGATCCTGGCTCTGTCCTTTTTGCACCCTCCCTTCAGGTGTTTGTAGACATTGATGAGATTCTCCTGAACCTTCTTTTTTCAGGGGTAGACAGTCCCAATTCTCTCAACTTTTCCTCATAGCAAAGGTGCTCCAGTCCCTTAATTCTCTTTATGGCACTTCACTGGACTGTCTCCAGCAGCTCCTAATTCACAGTCACCTACACATTTTTAGAGTAAAATTTAGCACTGTGGTTTTTTTGTTTATTTACTTGTTTTAATAATTCTGGCTATTTCAGGAACGCTTAAAGTGGAAAAGTAATGAGAAAATAAGAATATCTAATTTACCTTCAATTTCTTTTTTCCTGCTAGATCTGCTTAAGAGGCTGTGGTCTTGTTCTAAGTCATTTAAGAAATGAACGAAGAAACAACTTATATGGGAGATTAATGAGTGTAAGGGACTTTGGTAATATGGCGGTAAGTACAAGAGAAATGTTATAAATACCTAAAAAATCAGCACAGAGAAGTATGGGCAAAGTTCCAAATGGTTGTCACTGTTGTAAGACGGAAAATAAAACCCTTAATGGGCAAAACCTCTGCCTTTTATTGGTAAGAAGCACTAAAAGTAGCCATTCTTAGGAGCACTTGTGGTTGACTAGTGCTTGTTATGCTACAGGAGAGGAGTAGTAGTTCTGAGGAAGAGGTTTTTCTTTGTCATATCAGCAGTTTTAAGTAGAGCACAGATACTTTATGCTTTCAGGCTTGGTTACATTAGAAGATGTACTGAGCACAGTGCAGAGGACTTTTTTTAAGTAAGAGGTGTGCTAGGAATRAATAGTGTGACTAGTGAAATTTTGCTTCTTTCATTTGTAAAAAAATACGGCCACTTTTCACATTTGCACATTTCCAATCAAAATAGGTGCAAAGTCACCTTTTTCCCCAGAAGTCAAAAAGGCCAGAGTGTATAATAGCAATTAAGTTTTGTGTGTGCATATGAGTAATTAATTAGTGCCATGGGGAAACATATGTTTTGGCTTCTTCCTGGAGCCAATTACCACATGCCTGTGTTCTAAGGCAGAATGAGAAGCAGCCCCATGCTGAAATAGGAGTGTGTTGCAAAACAACATGACAAAGAAGGAGGGAGGTATGTGCTGACCAAGCCAATGGGTACRGTGACAACAAAGGAAAAACGTATCTAGGAAACGTCTGCACTGAAAAAAAGCTTGAGCTGCCTTCAAGGGACAGCTTCAGATCATAGGTGCATACCTTTTTAATTAATGTACAATGCTTAGACATATTCAGCCCATGGTGGAAACTATATATATATATATATAGTTGAAATGGAGATAAGTTTTTATACTTCAATTTTTGCTTTGTTTGAGTTCATATTCCTGTATTTATAGTGTCACTTTAATTCACTCCATGCTCAGTCCTGAAATGTGCTTTAAAAGGTTGCCTTTGCAGCCTCAAAACATCTCCTTCTTCCTGAGAAGGAATCTGAAGAAAACTGAGCAGATGTTTTATTCAGTATCAGTATTATCACATGCAATGGGATTTTGGCCAGGATGCTTTTAAAAAGTCAGTAAGGATGCAAGTCTAGGCTCACCAGCTGACCCAGGGGCTCGGGTTTACTCCCTTCTGCACTTCCCAAAGACAGCAGAGATTTCCCAATTCTTCCTCACTTTTAGAGGATGCAGAGGTGGTCCCTTTGCCAGTCTTTATTCTGCTGGTATTTCATTATCCTCAGAATATTGTCTCCTTGAAAGATGCTCCTTAAAAAAGAAGCAGAGTTGCAGAAGTCAGATARTTTTACGTCTTGCTTCCATCTGCCATGTAAATTATTTTTCAAGCAGGATTAAGAGAATGTCAGGTCCTTGAGAATGTGGACAGAGTTCAGCTGAAGTTTGGTAGCCAAATGCTGGCAGAAACTTTGTGCCATATTCATTRAATATTTGCGCAAACTGGGATTATGTCAGTAACAATGGTACAAATTTGTAAGTTAAATACAGGAATGCCTCCTAGCAAATGACAGAGAGAACTCTGTGATTTACTTCAAACTTAGATATTATCTTAGCCAACTCCTGACATGAAGATGTGGCAAGCCCAAGTATGTTTAAAATAAATAAATCCCTTCAGAATTCTTTATGCTTCCATTTCCACTTGCATGAAGACATCTCACCAAAGACATTGCTGCTCTATGATACTTCTTTCAGGCCTAACTGAACAGGATTTTAAAAAAGCTTTAGCATGGCTTTATGGCAAGAATATTCATGAATACAAATCTATAGTTTGCTCACATCTAGCATAATCCAGGTACACATTTTTTTCTGTGCATTCATTCATGGAAAATGTAACAAAGATGAAAATCCCATATAGAACCATAGTTTTTATATTTGACCATCTGTGCTTCTTGCTGCCAAGAAAATGTCCTTTGCCTTTGCTCCTATCATTTTACTGACACTCTTGGCAGGTGGGGCTTTTACTACCATTTTATTATTTTACCCACTTTTAGTCCTTGTCTCCCCTCTTTAGGCTGTCTTAGATGGAAGTATTTAAAGAATATGCTCCCCTATTTCCTGCTGCTTTTTGCAACAGAGCATTCTGTTCACTCATTTTGTTTCTCACCGTGACAGATGCCGTCCCCTCTGGCTTTTCTGCTTCCACCTTGTGGCTTGTTACGATTGCTGCTTTAAAAGTGAGAACTCTTCATTCCTCCCCCACCTCCTGTGCATTAACTTTGGGAATCTGTTTATCCAGCAGGCAGCCTGCTGAAGCTGTGGATCTCCAGGGATCACCCCGCTGCATTAGCAGTCATCTTCGTGTCTGCTCCTGGCAGCTGGGCTGGTTTCAGCTGGAATGCGGCTCTGCCCCGATCTCCCTGCCAAAAAGGGTGGACGCTTAGTCACAGCTGAAAGAGCAAACACAAAGGAGGAAAGGAGGACTGGCTACCAGTGTGGAATTGACCCCTACTTCTGTTTCTGGGCTTGCTGAAGATCTTTCYGTGTTTTTGAAGCACAACCCACCTGGATAACCCAGAGGAAGCCCAGCTCAGGCAGTGATCTGTTCTTCCCAGCAAAGTCACTCGTCATCTTTCTGGTGGAGACCTCTCTTCTCCAAAGGAGGGATCTCTGGACGTGTCCCAAGCAGCCTGTCACTGTCTAATTCCCACACTGCCCTTCCAAGGGCAGACAAGGATGCCTGATGGCTCTGAGGGCTGGCTTTGCTGGTGCTCTGCCCRGGTCAGCCCAGGTGTGGTGCTGGGCAGAGATGAGTCTGACCAAGCTGCACTGGGAACGGTCAGGGCTCACCYGGAATCTGGTCCTTAGGGTCAAACTCTGAGCCACCTCCATCCCTTGGCTTTTCATGTGCTAAGTGCTGCTAATCATGTTCTTCAGCTTTCATTTTTACTTCCAAACTCTGTTGGCAGGGCACTGCCTTGTGCATTTTAAGACGAGCCTCAAGAAGGTATTAATAAAGCTACATGAAGGTGCTGGACATAATCRGGAAAGGCCTTGGCTTTCTTCAAAGAACAAAAATTCAGTTTTGATCCAAACCTGCAGTTGGTACTTAAAAAATCACAATGAAAAAAGTTGCCCAAGCTCTGATCCATATACATTCCTGTACTGTTTCTTGGTACATCTGTAATCAGAAGGATGTAACAAATGGGTAAACAATTTGTCACATCCTTAATAAACTGCACAAAAGAAAAATCAAGATCATGTTCCAAACCCATTTAACAAAAACTCATCAAATAATTTAGTGTAATTGTGGTCTCCTGGATTTTGATTTGTTGCCGGACTGTATTATTTAATGCACTCAGAAATGAAGAATTGGTATTCCAGTGGCACAATGTATCCGAGCAACATCAAAGACATTTATAGATTGTGTACTGAGTTGCACATGAGTTTCAGGAAAATATTCTGTTTAAACACACTTAGTTGTGGGGTTTTTTTTATATTGAGCATTATCAGGGATAACAATATTTCATTGGAGGCAGATGACTATCCAGAAACATAATTAATCATGATTATTTATGCCATACCTAATTATCAGGAAATAGCCCCAGGGATACACTTCAGTTATATTTCAGAACCTTCAGAGTATAATTACTTTGCTTTGTATTAAATATTCTTTCCATACTCTTGAAAAAGTTTAGAATGTGTTTATTAAAAATAAGGTCACAAGAATAGAAATAAATAATGTGCAAGCAAGTAATGAAAATATGTGCGTTTGGGGAAGTTCTGAGTTATTACGAGGAAGTACAATAATTTAATTCTCTTCATAATTAGGTAAAAGAAATAGCTTTCTACTGTATTTTATAATATGTGAGCACAGTAGCATAACAGCAAGGACTTTAAAACATAGACCTTTTGAAATTCTGTTAATGTGGTGCAAAGTGGATTAAAAGTTGGGAGAAAATACAATGCTACCTAAGGGTTTGAATGCCTAAAGACTTTTAATTTGTAAATTTTGAAACCTATTTTTCAGTGAAGACCTTTCATATTCTAAGGATTTTTATAGCTTCTGGTGTTGCTGCAAAATATTTAGATGCATTTCTATCTTATTATTTATGACCCATTGTGTGTAATTAAAACMTTTAACAGGAGTTGTAAAATTAGGTAGGCAATGTACATGAGTGTGTATGTCTATAATTTACATTCCTGGTTCTTAACAATATTGAATACCTTTAAAATGAAGAAAGGATCAGATTCGATATAAGACCTCAAAACATGCACACACTTGTGGACCTAAGCTATAATTTTATTGAAGGGCATACCACACAACAAAGTCATTCTTGTATAAATGAAAACCTGGACCTATTTTTTTTTACAAAAATAAGTTTTTTTTTCCTGTGTTTTATTTTTTTTTTAATAAAAAAGTCAACAACATATTTTCAGCACCGCTATAGCCAGAAGCTGTTTTTGGGAACATGGTTCTTGCATAACAGATTTGCAGAACTATGCTGGAATGCATGTCATTACACTGTCTGGGTAAGTAGGCTGAGGGAAGAGGGTTTGTTTTGGTGGGGGTATTTTTTGTTGGCTTTTTAATTGTTGGTTGGYTTTTTTTGGTGGTGGATTTTTGTTGTTTATTTTTCTTTTGTGCTTGGGTCATGGTTGGGAAATTATGTGTGTCCAGGCAGTACATTTAGTTATTTTATTAGCTGGCAGAATATGAGCTCAGAGGAACTCATTCAGTGCAGCATTTTGGTGTGGGCTTAGTGTTAACGTTGGAGCTCCTGACCTCAATTCAGGTTGGTCACGGTGGTGTTGGTGGTTAAACCTGGCTCGTACCGGCACCAAACGCCTCGGCACAGCTCAGGCTGCCTGCAGTGAACTGCCCTGGGAGCTGCCAGGGAGTGAGTGCTGACCTCTGGGGCCTGGCAGGAGGGCTTTAGGGTCTCTGCAGTTTCACTCCTCAGGCCTAATCTTACACAGGTCCCACCACTTTGGGGTCAGGTTTCACTGAGGCTCCTGCTGTGGCTTGTGTGTGATTCAGTGAACCACAGGTGAGGTGCCTTGGCAGCCACATCACTGCTGTACTTCATGGCCATAGCCTGGTTTTAATGCCCATGTGGTTTGTGACACAGTTTTGAAATCTCTTCAGGGTTTGTCTTTGCAAAAATCTAATTTCAGTGAATTTAGAAGATTATGCTSTTTGTTAAATTATTCAACCTGCTTAAATATTATGAAGAAAAATAAAAGTGGGTATTATTTTAAAATGCTAAGGAGGACTGCCTCATGTCATATTAAAGCTGAAAGTCAGGACTCCTTTTAACACTGGGTAGATAAATACAGAGATTTTCTAGAATTTAACGTAGAGACAGCCCTCAGATAAAGTCCATTGTGGTTTAATGACAGCACAATGTTTATCTAAACCAGTGATGAAAAACAATGTGTACATTTATACTGCCACCCTATTCCTTCTGTGAATAATCTTATGAGAAACTGAATGTTATTTGCTGAAGTATTTCCTTAACAAATATCTGATTTTTTCCCATCTCCTATCCCAAATTTTTATTCTCTGTTTGCTTCCTAGCCTCAGATGGACTATTTGTTTTGTTGGGTTTTTTACCTATTATTTGAAACAGCATTAGCATAGAAGGCAAAGTGTTTTGATAATTGAACATTCAGTTAATTAAACCAACTAACACTGAATGCCAGAGTTATGAATTGACCGCTTTCCCTTGGCATTTTCTCCCTGTAAATTTATCCACTTCCCTGAGATTTYTGAGCATTACTGTTGAAGTGTGCACTGCTTCTTGATGCTGATGAGCAGAGGCAACCTTCCTTTAATAAGGCACTAAGGTGGAAACAGTGATCTAGTGACTTTTTAGAGAATATTAAAAGTTTCATTTTAATTTATTCCTCCAAGTATACCAGCCTCCAAAGGCAAACCCTAAGAAAGATRCAGCAAAACTTATTTATCTGATGTTGATACAGTTTACACCGAGGTGAGCTCAGGTATTTCCCTGAGCAAATTCCCTGAAGCCATGAGTGGTTGAGGTGAGAAGCTATCCATCTCCAAAAGGCTTAGGGGAGCTCAGCTGCCAGCAGCATGTGGGAAATGAAAAGGAAAAAGAAGGAAAAAAAAAAAAAAGGAAGACGATTCTAGGAAATAGAAAGTGTTTCTTCATATAATCTTAACATGTTATTTTTTCCAGAAGGAACCATCTTGTGTTTGTCTAAATACCTTCCCTACCATCACATGGCTGGTTTGATCCAGAGCTTCTGCATAAATTCCTGGGCCAAGCCAGACACCTCAGCTTTTGCTGCATCTTCTTTCCCCAGTCTGAAAGATATTTCTTTCCTCAGCACCCTCCACTGATGTGAAGTGTGTGCCATCGCCTCCAGAAAGCCTCAGTTCAGTTCTGGCTAGAGAGGAATGGTGGGCAGGATAGCTGTGAGGGAGAGGAGCWTGCTAAGCTGGGAAAAGTGGACATTGGAAATCTGCATTTTCCCAAGTTTTGATCTGGCATGTTGGGAAAAAGACAGAGGTCAGGTCTGCTTTTCCCAAGGACACAATAGAAGAAGGGGGATTGTTGTTTTATGCATGGTGCACATGAAACAATCCACAATAGAAGTTTCTTATGAGATAGACATAGAATGCTTTAGATAAATCTTTTCCTCAAAGAGATATTCTCAATCTTGTTCTAGTGTTGCTGGTAAGAGCCTATGGTACATCTCTAGTGTAAACAAATACATGCTGCCTTCCACTGAAGATTTCAGAAGAAAACAGGCTTTTTCCCCCCCACCCCACCCAGAAACATTGTTTTCCTTTATGTGGAATTGTCAAARCAGCTTCTGCATTGTTAAAAGAAATTATTCCTTGACCATTTATTTTTCTCACTTTCCATTTACTATTTTACACCTTCTCTATCTCTCAAGGTTTTTTTTACTGCAGGAGGAGAGATCTGGCTTATGGTGTCCATCATGTCTAATTGATCTCGGTGGTTGTAGACCCTGGAGTGTGACTTCAATGAGAAATACACTCCAAGCATAAGCTGGGAAAATAATCTCCTTTCTTTCAAGAAACTGCAAGCTCAGTAGGGAAAGAACAACAAAATTCTGGCAATTATTCTGCTGTTTGTATACATATTGTTTCCTGGCATTTTATTTCAAAATTTTCCAGAGTGGAAGTCCATCTTTTGGCAGCCAGGTCTCTCCTCCAGTCTTGGCAAGCCACAGCAGAATAGAAGACCTATTTTTAAATTACCATCTAATCAAATTGTTTGAAAACCTATTAAAACACTACATATAAAATTTGGAGATAATTTAAAATTCTTTCTGGAACCTATTTGCAATTSCTGAGGCTCAGAAACAATCCAAGGGAAAATTGCTTTTATATGGTACCAAGTTGCCTATTTCTTACAGCCATTTTAGCCACTGTAGGTAATCTCATATTTGAATATTCAGTGGACAGTAGRGACATCAGTACAGGTATTCACTGCACATCCATCCCAAAGGAAGGAAATAGGGAAGCTTATAGAAATGAGCTACCTTTGTACCATTGTTCTGTTTTTCTGCCTTGTCTAAATTCAGCCATGACTTTGGTTTAGCTGCACTAGTGCATGGCAGCAACGACCTTGACCTCCAGAGTCATCCCAGTAATCTCAGGTCATTTGGAACAGGAAGAACCTAAAGGTCACAGGGCTGTGCCCTTTAAAAAAAGGCTTAGGTTTCTCTGTATGAATCCTCACTTAGCATGTAGATGTCCTCTGATCTCGTAGTATTTCTGTGTAACTTTAAAGACTTTTCTGAAAGGTCCTAGTAATGGTGATAGACTTTCATACTTGATCCTATTTCCACTTGCTTGCCAGACACACCCCCAGTTATCTGGCCACTGCAGGCACCTCAGCTGTAAAGATAGAAGAGAAGAAGTAATCCCTATGAATGGCAGCTGAAAATTTCTTCAGGAARCTTGCAGATAACAGGGCCATGGATATGAAGGTAATTAAGGATGACCTCTACATCCATGCTACATGTGAGAATATGAAGACACCCACCAGTAACATGACTTTTCTCACCTGATAGCTGGCTTGACTACTTGACTACATACTTGGCTGAGGTATGTAATTTTTTTTTTCTTTGTAACAGGGGAAGCTCAATTTATAACATCAAAAATATATGAAGATATTTTTTTCATTTCAATAACAAAAAACAGGCATACTGAAAAAAACTAGACATTTATATCTGACATTTTTAATAAACCTTTCCCTTTAAAAAATCTTTTAAAATGTTAATTTCCATTAAATATTAATTTGGAAATATTTTTCTGGTTTATGTAGAAGGAATAGCAGTCTTTTATAAAGTTCTCAAATTGCAATTTAAAAATCCTGGTTGGGTAAAATGAAATATTGTATTAAGTGATTTTTTTTATTATTTTTTAACTGTTTGATTCACTACAAATTGTCATCAAACTGTCAAGAACAGCAGCAGCAAGAACATCAAAGACAAGAAGCAGCAGAAGAAGTGTTATCTGCCAAAAGATGTTTAGACAGGAAGATGTCTTTATTTCTAATGTGTCTAGGCTAGGTTTTCACTTCCCTTTTTCTTACATTTTATTCACTCATTAATAGTTGCATATTTTGCTAAAGAACTCTAAATGCTGGTTTTTCTTTTTATTAGCATTAAATGCAGAACAAATCCAATCAATGATTCTGTCTGCTGTTAAATAGATCTAGACTGGGTGTTGTTAACAGTAGACAAAATGAGCATTACAGATTAACAAGTATTTTGGTCACATTGCTTGTTAAATTCAGCTAAAATACAACAGCATTTTGTAGGCTTATACAGGACTTTTTCTTTTTAAAGAAGAATATTCATCATACATGACTTTTGCTTTTTGGCGTCTGTCTTTTAAATTTCATATCTTTGCACGTGTCACACTCTTTGTTTTCACAGAGCCACTGCATTCATCCATCTCCTGTATTTATTCAGCATTAGATTTCTGTATTTATTAGCATTTAGATACAGGGGGTACTCAGGCAGTCAGTGCAATAATTTTGAAGAGCCTCACCAAAATCTATTGAAGTCAAGAGAACATCCTACATTGGCCTCAGCAAACATGTTGTTTAGAAAGAAGTTAGAGATGTCAATTGAGCATTTTGATAAAGTCTTTCAAGTGTAAATTCAGGAGCTGCATGTCCCCTTCTCTTCAYGTCACTTCATTACATCTCACTGCAAAAGGTCCAAGCAATAGCAAGTGATACATTTCCTTTTATTAGGGAGCAGTGACAAGGAGCTGKGGCTTATGTTTGTTTTGGCTGTACTGTTACTCTCAAAGTCACTGAAATACAGCATGGAAATTAAAATATTGAAAAGAAAATACAATAACTGTGAGTTTCTGCTCTTATCTACTRAAAAGTGAAACATTTCTAGGGGCTGTGCTCCCTATGGCTGGTGAGAAGCTCTGGTTAGATGTGAGTGAACATTAGAAATATCTTTTGTTTTTAAGTTGTATTTTTATATCTGAGTAATTATGAAATCTCCAGGGCAGGGAATTCTTCCAATCAAATATMTGCATCAGAGAAAAATATTAATACCACAAACAAGACACGAGATAGCACTTCAGTTTGTTTGTAACTTTAACACATCAGACTCCTTTATAACTCTGCAATAGTCTTTTCCTGACCCATAAATGTCACTCAAGAACACAAAGTATTTTCCACTTCCTAAACTACAGAAACTTTACATCCCTATATCTGAAAGCTTTTATTTTATAATTCTATTACAATCTGCACTAAAGACCTGAAAATTCAAAATCCCCAGTGAAAAGGGGCACTTACACAACGTTTATTGCTAAGTTAGGCATAGCACTATTCTTTTTTTATAAAACTGAAGCACTGTGCAGGAATTTGGGCCCTTTTATCTCGTGTCACACTACTATAGCATGTGATGTTATGTAATTTATTCTGAAATATGAACTTATTTTGAAACCCAGCCTCAAAGTATTTATTTCTGGAAAAAAAATTAAACCCTCTAATTTTACTGTGTCAGGAAAAGATTTTTATTTTCTTTTCCAAACTCAAAGCTCTTCTTCAGAACAAGTTTAAGAGACCATCATGTGTTCCCCCAGGTTATTTTCTAGTAGGTTTAGTATTTTGACTGCAAAAGTTTTGCACAGAAGTTGCCTCCATCCTGATCTGGATTTTAGATGCTGCCAGAGTGTAAGGAATAGTAATAAAGTAAAATAACTGTAAGCAGAAAAAGTAAGAAAGAAGCAAGGCAAGTATGCATTTGCTTTAGTGTAGGCAGCAGCATGCCTCCACACATTCAATTTCCCTGTGGCCAGGTTCCATTTAGCACTTAGACTGCTTTCATACATATATATGTTTTTCCTGAGCAACCAAATATTTCCTCTTCTCCTTAAGGAWGACTTTTAGGTGTAAATGAACATGAAGATAGTGCATGTGAAAGGTGTGACTTTGAGGGTTGCTGGGCCCTTTGAAACATTTAAAAACTAGCTTAGAGAAGTAGAGGTGAAAAAGCTGCAACAGTAATGTGGCACTGGGCAGCAGAAAAGGCTTTGAGGGCCTCCTCTCAAAAGGAAGAGTCAGCTAAAATTCCCTATTGAACTAGTGGGGAAAAAATGCTAACGAGAAAGAACAAACAAATCCTGCCTGCTTTGCCAATGTCCTGATTTATGTAYTGCATCAGGGCATCAGGACTCCCTTTTTGTTTCCCCTCATCTTTCCAGATCTATTGATGTAGATGAAGAAGATTTCTATAGAGGAAGTGAGCAGCTGGAATTAACCTTGTGCCCGTGAATTAGGAAAAAAAAAAACCAAAACAAACAAACAAAAACAAACCAAAACCACACACACACACACAAAAAATCCCAAAAACCAAACCAAACCAAAACCCCAAAAAACAAGCAAACAAACAAAAACACCCAAAAAGACCAAACAGGAAAAAGATAAAAGAGAGAGACAGAATGCAAAAAAGACAAACRAAACAACATACTAAGTCAATTGGTTGACTCGGGTCTTTATAAGCCAGAAACCATAGTGATCATTTAGCTGTTGGTATTTGAAAAGAAACAAACTAGTTCTGTATAGATCAAAGCACCAAGGAGAGAAAAGCAGCAAGGAAAGCAAATTCTGGTATTAGCCAGCCAGTTAAAAACCCTGCCTTATTAGAACATCTACCCAAAATTTGAGACTAGCAGCATTACAAAAGTGGGAATAGGATTATTTTCACATTTGAAATAGACATGGATATTTCTGATTGCATGTGACTGTTCCTGCAGGCAGCTGGCAGGGAGCAGCCACCACCCAAAAATGTAGTGTGAGACATCAGCATGACCATGTGTGCATCAGGCACAGCTGCCTCACGTGGTCCCACGATGTGCTCTGTCATTGTGCCAACTCCACAAGTACTTCTGAGCTGCAAATTGATTTAAAAACACTCATAATGACCTGCTTGCATCAGATCAATCAAAATTCATTACCGAGGTAATAAAGGTGTGTTAGAAACCGTCATGGATTTTCTTAATCACTCCCTTGGACTTCCAGGTCTTTGGTATTCAGACACATTTTCAGCAGCTGAGCGCTTCCTAATAACTGTGAGTGGAGGTGGGTCCAGAAAAACCACAAAAATATCACACACCGAATATTCAACAGGTTACAGAACAGCTGGTTGGAAACAGACTTGGTGGTGCTGTGGTACATAAGAGTGAATAATTAAATGGTGTAGAAAGCCATGCTGGAAAGGGCAGGTCCCTCTGAGAGCATGCTGGTGCCAGGGGGTGCTGGCCTGACCTCAGCACATGGTGCCTGCACACACAGCATTGACTGATACTGACACAGTGATGCACTTCCTTGCATTTTTCCTGCACCTGGTGATACTGCTGCTCTCAGCCCTGCCCAAGTCAGTAGAAAAAAACCTCAAAACCAAATCTCCTCCWCTTTTGTGAGTTTTTTCCACTTCTTCCTTTGAATCCAGTTGGGTCATCTCTCCTTGTTAGTGGCAATTTCCAGCAAGCTGCCCAGTTTTACTGAGGTCACAATGCCCACAGAATTAGGACAAGCTATGTTTTTCATTTTGGCCTAAGACTGAGTTCTCTTCACTAGGCAGAGCTGTTTCTAGATGTTAAAGTTAGTACAAGAAACCTGGAGGTGAGAAAAGGAGTCTAGCAATGGTGAGTGATTTTGGGGTGGCACTGAAAAATGCCACCCCAAAAAAATGGAGGAATATGGAAGAAAAAAAGGATAAGATGTAGGGAAGAGTTACTGTAAGAGAGGGTTGTATAGGAACAAGCAGAGAAGTCTGTGTGTGTTTGAGGAGTGTAGAGCTATATGTTTTTCTGARAAAAACAAGAAACATTATATATGTTCAAAGGTCAGGGGTGCGTAGTGAGAGCTGGGGAAGGTTTGAATGGCCTAGGGTGGGAGGCWGAGAAAAGACAGCAGGGCAAAGCAGCAGAGGTAAACTCAGTTCCTGGCTCTTCTATAGGGTCTTGGCATGGTCCAAGACACATTGTTTAGTCTTCTCCTTATTTTGCCACTTCTGATGTCCTTATTTTGTAAAGTCTTTGGGCCAAGAAATATGCATCAAAGATTATGAGGCATTCAAAGGGCTTGGATGCAACAGCAACAGCAGCACAGGTAAGTCCTGTCTATGCAGAGCTCCTGTGGCATCAGGTCAGTGCCTGTCTCTGAGGGGGAGACAGAAGCCCATGGCCCTGGCTAACAGATCTGGAGCTTGTAGCCCAGGCAGCAGATGCTAAGATAATCAGAATGAAAATCTTCAGTTCTGAAGACCTAACCTGRCTATGGAACTCTGGAATTAAAATAGGAGAGGATAGGGCATTTAATACTTTTTTCTTTCTGTAGCCAGTAGGGAAAASTACATGAGTCTGAGCATGAGCAAATTTGGTGAAAAGAGAATTTGCAATTGTGAGTAGATTCTGGGACARAGCAGTAATGCCTTGGAGAGAGTTTTACATGTTTAGTGAAGAAAAGGCTGCCAAGAAAGGAGAGTGTGTCTGAGAGGAGGCAGAGTTCAGCCTTTCTAAGGCTATGAAAAAGGGATCTTGTGAGAATTTTGGTAATAAAGGAGATAGATAGGGTAAGAAAGAGAGTGAAGTGTGGTAGAAAGGGAGTAAGCACAGGGAATCACAAAACGGGAACATGAGAGCAGAAAAAGAATTGTCTAAAAGGAGAGAGAACTGTTGAAAAACACTGGGGGAAAAAGGAGGAAGAAAAAAGGAAAGATAGGAAAAGAAAAAAAGAACAAATGGCAATTAATTCTGCATTGGATAGAAAMGAAATGACCTTAAGGAGAAAATTAATTAGAAGGTATCTGCAAAGATAAAAGATGATGAGAAAAGAAAGAACAGAATAGAATGAAGTAGCAAAGAGAAAGAGGGAGACAAAGTACATGTAAACGAAGATTTTAATTAGCACAAAGGATAAAGATATCTACAGGAAAAAACCATATGTATGAAATATCAGACACTCATTTATGTAGGTCCCTTCAGGCTCAGATTTTTATGCCTCTTTTTCACTACTGACATTTTAAAGTTGAACACAATTCTCTCTTGGTCGTTTTGACCATTTTATTCCCCTTGTGACTATATCATTACTTCGGTAACACAGAATGATGTAATACACATCTTCCACATTTGTATTTATGGTTTTGCTCATTTTTTATCACTGTTTTCTACTGACACTGATTTCCTCATTAAACCAATTTTTTTGTGTCTATACTGACAGTGTGTTTCTGGATGACAACTTTTCTTTTATCTGGGGAATGTATTTTGGTAGAACTGTTGGTACCCAGTCACTGTGCATTTGCACTGCAACTCTAAGCATCACTTACCACATGCCCCTCTCAAGGAATGACATATCTTTCTAAGGAAACAGCAGTGGTGGGAACTTATTCAGACTACATTTGCCATGAGTTTCTTCATGGACAATATGTTTTATGAATATTATTGCAGTTATTTTTCCACACAGATGACTCCTATGAATTAGCTTTTGTGAAACAGACACAGAGTCRTAAGTTCCCATTTCTGTCCCTGACACTAGCACAATCTGTGAATTTGAACTCTTCATTAAAGAAGTTGGATGA
Source organism: Cardinalis cardinalis (assembly GCA_014549065.1). Classification (NCBI taxonomy): domain Eukaryota; kingdom Metazoa; phylum Chordata; class Aves; order Passeriformes; family Cardinalidae; genus Cardinalis; species Cardinalis cardinalis. The sequence goes on from JACDOX010000082.1 coordinate 1,224,041, forward strand.
TAAAATACATCTGTCTCAGAAAGAGGTTTAGTTAATGGTGGTAAAATATAATGAAAATCTGAAAGGTCTGATAACTTTTTTTTTCTTTTTTGAAAAGCTTTACATGCTGTTTTGTATTGTAGCTTCCTTTGATTCCCTGCTCTTGTTAGGCCAGCTAGTGTAATGAGGGAGGCAGAAGGGTGGATAATAATCCTGCCTTTAGCATCTGGACGACAGTGTAGACTTAAATGCAGTTTTAAAAGGGCACCACAAGTTTGCTTTGTGGTTGTTATGCTTTTTCAGGCTTTGAATGAATTTGGTATGCTCTATGAAAAATTTCTAAAGTAAACTTTGCATGGAACGAGTATAATAAAGGAACCATTTGTCCCATCTCATTAAACCAAATGGGAAACTTGGGATCATAATTCTGTGAATTTTATATGTTGTAACTTAAGGAATGACCCCAGAATGGGCAGGTGCACTTGCACAGACTTTGGTCTAGCTGGCACAGGAGGAAATACAGTGGAAATTTGGTAGCACTAAATAGGTCCTGGAAACTTTGTCCAGCTCATAGCAAAGCTCGTGTCACCTTGTCTTCACTGCTTGGGCCCTGCACATAATTATATGTGGAGGAGAAGCTGTAAATAGCCATGAATAAAAGATAGGATTTCCAAATGGCCTGGGCATTCCCAGTGTTCTTTTTCCCCCCATGCTCAGAGGCAGTGAATGATGCTGTCCTGAAGTGCACATCATGCAGAGCAGGCTCTGCTTCTGCCTGGGCAGGTTTTAACCAAAACAAGGCACCTTGGACTCAGTTGTGAGAAGTGCTGAGCATGCAAGCTCATGCAATTCCATGCTCTTTACTTGGGGCATAAGGTTCTACTCCCTTGGCAGAGTCACCCAAGATCATGGAAATACCTTGGCTGTAAAACCTTCTGCCACCACCAGCAACCTTCTTATGTGCTCTTGCTGGAGTTTTTTCATACAGGTTGAATATCTAAACCATGCTCTTCAAACCTAGAGGAAGGAGACCCAGGACTGCAGTGAACTTGGACAAAGCTTGYAAGGAATTTTCTGTTCTGAATAGGAGGACCATGGAGTGGAGAGTAGATGGGAGGGAAAGTGAAAGCTCCAGCCAGCGAGCTCATGGTTCAGGTTCTGAAGCATAGTCAGCCAAAAGAAAATCTGGGAATATAATCTTCTGTCAAAGATCTCCCACAACAACATGATTTCAGGCTTCCTTGCCAAACCACAGTAGATGATTGTCCTATTTGGAAGGGGATAATTTCTTTTCCTACTTGTAGTCTCATTTTGTGTGGGACTGGTGAGAGAGGCAAATATATTAGAGGGGGGAAATGAATGTTCAGTCCTGCAGGAGATGGATATTCTTTCTGTCTAGGGCTTAATTACTGACAGCAGTAAGTACTGTTAGATTTACAAAGAAATATGGACTTGCTTATCATCGCCACAGGTAAGATGACACATGAAAACTACTTGAAGACTGAAGAAGTAATTCTGCATGTCACACAGACAACATCCTTATAGGTATACATACACACATAATACCTTTCATTAGGCTAAAGGAAAAAAAAATGCTGTTTTCCCATTCCCACTCTTCTAACTGTGCAATTATATTTCTGTATAAAGGGAACAGCAAGTAGAGTGAAAAATAAGTGTCGTTGGTTTTACCTGTGCACAAACACATATATTGTGTGTATGTGTATGCATACAAAGGGTTCTACTAAAATAAAGCCAGCGTGGCCAAATTGTTTGTCTTCTCTGAGAGATTTTGTATTAAGTCTTGTGTTACTAGCCTCACAATGGTCTCAGATAAGGAAACTGCACCTYTGTGAACAGAACAGAAGAAAATCTATTGTTCTGATGTTTATCTATTTGCATATTTGGAAAGAAGTGTGACCTCATTCTCCATTCGTTGCTCTGTTTTTTTCTTCAGTTATCTCTGAATATATTTTCTTTGACCATCTCTCTGATGCAGATTACTTAATCTTAATGAGTGGAAACTCACTAGTTATTATTAAAACTGTTTAGGCAATGTAAGGTTTCATTTTCTTGTGTAGGCTCTTCATATTCTTTAATTGTAGTGATTTTATTCCCTTAAGTATCTGTGCTTCCATTATTAACTCCTATTAATAAATTGTATTATTAATGTACCACCCAGTCTGAGCTGAAACACTGCAAAACAAACCAAGACAGGGAGGAAACAGTCCTCATGTTTTGTTTTAAAAGCAACCAGAAGTATTTAATTTAAAAGTAAAGAAAGCCAAAGACAATATTGCACCGGATTCTCCATTTTGCTGGCACCTTACTCTCCTTGCCCTACCAAGAAGCACTAAACATGCTCTGAATAACAGCAGAGAGACCCTGCTTTGAAAGGCTGACACACTTGGGGCATGAATTGAGCATTAAGGTCAGACTGCCCTTGTGCGGTGCAATGCCAAACCTGGAATCCTGACTGTGGGATCTTCAGTTGAAAAAAATKGTAATGCTGCCCTGAATTTCTCAAMGTTCACCAGTACCAACTCATAGAGCTGCAAAACATAACCAGCAATTACATGGTAAGGGTCTGCATCAGTGTCACTGCTGCRCTGTAGACAAGCCCTGCTGCAGCAAGAGGCATCATCGGGCTGGCATCCCCTCCCTGCAGCTGAGGTAAAAATGTCACTGCATGTGGGAACCAGGCTGTGGAGTCCTCATGCAGTGGGAGGAAAAGACGGGAGGGGAGAGGGGAAAGAAGCCTGGAAGCAGCTGCAAACTCACTGCTGTCCAGCCATGACTTAAGCTTCCATCCAGATGTACATGACTGGACACAGAGGCTTGCACCATGGGCAAGGAAAGAAGTGCTGGATTTTGTCCTGTGCAGACTGGGGCAGGAAAGAGGCACTGAAGTATCCAGGTGACAGAGTGGCAGAAGGAAAGCTGYGCATAAACATTCATGAAATGTGGACAAAGTCTTTTGCTTCACTAGGACGTAAATAATTCTGTAAATAATTGTTTCTAAAATTAATGTTTTGGATTTTTTTTCTTATATTAGTTTTCCAGTTCTAAATATGTAGGTGGACAATTTCAGCATGTTGTCTTTTTTGTAGGGCATTTCGTAGTGCCTATTTTTCCCTATGCTTCTTATGAGGGCTTGAGCCTGCATTTCAATTTTAAGTAGCATTTTCTCAACATTCCCTTTCAGCATTGCTGCTGGTGATGCTGGGCAGAGAGGAGCAGGGTCTGATCCCATACAGAATTACTGTGGGGCAGCTGAGAGGGCCCTTGTGGAGCTCGAAGCTTGGCTGACTCCTCTTGCCAGGGAAGGGCCTCCCTGCCACATCTCGGGGAGCCTGGCTGGACTGTCCTGCAGGATGTGTTATCAGCACAGAGCCTCTGCTTCCACCGCTGGCAGAGCACAGCGAGCACAGGGATGAGCAAATGCCAGAGTCTGTGCCTGGTGCAGAGATGATCCTCTTGGCTCTCCTACTAAATATTTCATTTGTTCAGAGCTCAGCCACACTGGCTCCAGAGCCCTGAACATAGCCTGCATGAATGAGATGACAAACTCAGCTCAGCTTAGGTTGGCTCAGCTCATGCCTYCAAGAGAGCACTCGCCATCCCAGCTCATTGGGAGTGAGGAATATGCAAGGGACAGCTTGCTAGCTTTAGTGGTGTCCCTAATAAGGCATTTCCTTCTTTTGTGTCAGCTGTTGCTTCTCCCTTTAGGTCTTTTCTCATTCCCCTATAGCGTTTCTAGTTTGCTTCCTCCTGAGGCTTTAATAAGAAATGAGGTTGAGGGAGGCAGAAGTAAGAACAATTGCACAGAAAGGATATCAGGTACCTGAATTCCTCCTGTGTAGAAAAGTACTTCTTAGCAAATATGGTCAAAAACATTTGGTGGAAGTGGCTTTATGTTTGATAGTATCAGCTTGTTATAACTGGGACATTTTGCAGGAAATATTGGTTATAATGATATTTCACTTTGAACAAAATGGAAAGTAATGAAGCCACATTCTCACTTTCTGTAAGGCATTGTTTCTCTAATGTTTTGAAATGACAAGCTGAACAGACTGGAACACCTTGGCTCCATTTTGGAAGGTTTTCACTGCAAATTTTCCTTTTAAATGAAAARTTATAACTGACAAATGTCAAAATAGAAAGTAACATTTTAATTAAAAACATTTGTAGGGAAGATTCTGAAAATAAACATTCTGTTCTGATCTAATATGGAAAGATTCAAAATCCTGGRCTGTCTCTGAGACAGAAATTCTGGCTCCTGCACAGCTCTGATAATATCCAGAGCTGAAGCAAAGCATTGATCCTGGATTCCTTGACCAGTAAAACTGCTTTTGTCTGTGTGYGTGTGTTTTCTGCAGATGGCTTCCATCCCTCTTTATTGAAGCAGTTCCTAATATCAGCCMAAAATATCTGCACAAAAGCCTCTGTTATGTCTCTGGGCTTGAATTCTGGCCAATGTTACATATATGGAGAATAGAAACCCAGTATCTTGAATGGCTATCTTTTGCATTGTACTGACAGAGCCCGAGCTGCATAAAATGCAGTGTGCAAACTGAAATTGAATGAGCCATAAAGTCTGAAATTATTCATTTGGGAAGTATGTTCTGAGCGTCACCGCCACCTTAGAGATCAGGGAAAAATAAATAAAAGCATTTTCCCTTTTGTTATTAGTTTGTATCTTTGCTTACTGAACTGTGTGCTGAGAAGCCAGAAAGGTCCAGCAAGGGGCAGAGAACATAAAATTTCCATTATGCTGTTGTTCTGTGGCAGCATTTGGTATAGGTGAAGTGCCTTCTAAAAGCAACCTCTGCACAGGGCCTGCAAAATATGAAGCAGTTTGCAAACTACATAGCTTTGTCTTTCATTATTGCAGAAATAAAACTTCCTTTCAGACACTGCCACGAAAACAGTGGTTCCAGATGCAATTTTACATTACAGACTAGCAACAACAAAGATATGTATTTTCTAGAAGTGCCCTTTTCCATTCCAATAACCCTATTAAATTCTATAGCTATATGTGTTCCTTATTTTAGAATTAATATATCTGAGAAGAGGATTGCTTTTCCAAATCCTCTACAGTGCAAGGGAAGAAAAGGTGTGGGTTTTCAGAAGGAGATGTCAATTGGAGTACTTAGGCTTTTCTAAGCTACATGCATTTCTAAAAAATGTCTACCCAGTAGTCACCAATTACTTTCCATTGCCTGTTGTTCATAGGGCAGGAGAATATAMAGCTTAAGAAAACACAGCTGAAACTATCTATTCATTATTCTACAGATTTTTGCTGCCTTTCCTTGCAATACCAAGAGGTTTCCCRTGGCATATATCTCAATAACCTCTGCTCAGCCACGCGGGACTGCTCCTGGCAGGTGGGCTGCTCCGAGCGATAGTGCAGCCTGGTCAGCACACAGCTTCCTCAAATGGTTGGGTGTCCCAGCAGCAGAGGATGTGGCTGTCCATCAGTGCTCCCCAGACCTCCAAAGCTGTCCTTGCAGCGTTTCTTGCTGCAGCCCAGGCAGYGAGTGGGATGTGGCTAAAGGGTTGACAGGGCTCAGGCATTGCACTGGTGGGCTGGTGATGATTACAGATTACAGCACACCCTGTGGTATTTGGAGCATGTGCAAGCTCCAGTTGGGAGATTCTCATCCCTTTTGCTCAGCTGAGCCCAGGGGATCCTGGATCATAAAAAGGACTGCAGAGTTTAAAGTATTTTCATATCTCCGGATCATGTTTGGGAGAGAATGCTGAAGGCTTCAAACCAGCATGGAGGAGAGCAGTTTGGGCCTGGCAGCAGGAGGGGATTTGGCCTTAGAAACACATCCACAAGCCCCAGAGAGAGCCTTGCTCTCTGTCCAAGTTGCRGTGCTGCCCTAGTGGGAGCCCACTTCCCCCCACGTGGGAGAGGCTGCAGGAAGGAATGGTACAAGACACATTGYCAGACATAAGGTTTCCAGCAYACTGTAGTGACAGGGAATTTTTCTCTTGTCATGGGATCAGGCAGCAGCCCCTGTTCCTCCCACCTTTATCATTAATGAAACAATGGATGGCATATCTTGCCTGCTATTGTCTGGGTGGCAAATACACATCAGAAAGGGAATGAAAAAGCTTGACTGCTATAATTGTCTCCTATTAGCTTAAACATTTCTCCCTCCCTTCTGCACTTTGATCCAGACTAAAGATAAGGAAATGAGTAAAGATGTTATCTGGGGTTGGTTCAGTTGGTTCACTTCCTTGTTTTGTGTCCTGTTGTTTAAATTTCTATTTTTTAAATTGGTAATGAATATTTATACTATCCAGTATCAATTGTAGTTTTAATGAAAAAAAAATCCTTCAATGCTTTTACCATCGTTTTAATTTCTACCAGTCCCTAGGAAGCTCCCCTCAACAGGATAAATGCTTAGATTTAAATGACATTTCCTTGTTCACAAAAGCAATGATTTCTTATGTGACTCGTGTCACTGGGAAAAGTGACATAATTCTTGGGAGGGATGKGATCTTGTAGGTTAGGTTATATTGGTCTTGGGTTATCACATGAATCTTATTATTCTGTGTAAGTTCCTCATCTTTTTTTTATGATTCCATCACATGCCATTGAAGACTTTGATGTGCATTCAGAAGCAGATTGAACTGTGGCAGGAAATTTCCCTCTCTAGCTTCTGCCTTGCCCTTTTCTGGGAAATGTCTGTCCCTGCAATATGGACTGTGGGGCTTCTCCTCAATCCSTGCAGTTAACTGCCAGGCTTCTAAAAGGAGATTTTAATCTGCTTTGATTCATGGCAACATACAGCCCTGCACAATGTGATGGTCAAGAGGTGGCTCAAAAGGCACCCAGTCACCTCAGCTACAGGGACAGCAGCTTTCAGGAGGTGAYGGAGTGGACAATGAGAGAGTAGAGATCCCTTCAGCAGGAGGACTTCAATCTGACAGTAAATGTGTGGCAGGATCCTTAAAACCTCCCAAGGAACAAAAGTTACAGGACAAAAAAAATATTTATATACTTGCTGCCCCATCAATGTAATGCTTCTTTCCCCCATGTGCCTGCAGAAGTTCTTGGTCTGATGACAAGGATGGTGTGGAAAGCTTAAGCCATTGTCCTAGGGTGACAGCCATCTTCAGCTCTTTCTTGAATTTTCCAGTAACATTCCAGTATAAAATCCAAAGGAGGAACAGCAGCATTGTCTATCATATGCAGCTTCCGTGAAATTGCGTGACACTAAAGCATAGGAAGGAAAACAAAATCTTGAAAACTGATAATCCCTGCACATTGTTGGTTACAGAAAAGCCAGGTTAATTGCTGCTGTTTCTGGTGCTGACATACCATCTGCTCTCTTTCATGCTAGACTTGACYGGGTTTGAACTTTAAAGCCCTCCTTGTAGATTACACTTATTTGTGTCTTCAGACATTCTACCTTCTTGTAAACATGCTTTTGCTGTTGGTTGTAGAAACCCATTTGCTATAATGATGTGATAATTAGCAGCAGCAGACACTAGGGGTTGGTTTTTGAATTCTTTCTGGAAGGGTTTTGGTGGAGCCTGATGCTAGCTCTCAGGTGCAGCAGTGTGCTCTCCTGCTRGTTTGGCAGTGTGGTTGCCTTGTTCCCAAGTGGTAGACAGAACAAAGACCATTTTATTTTGGCAGCTATGAATAGGAACGGGTAAAAAGTCTTGCTGCAAACTGGCTAAAGTGCTTAGAGCAGGGGCCCCAAGAGCTGATGGATAAGTCCCCTGCAGCGGGTTGTCTTTTAACAGAAAGTTGTATAAGGATAGTATAGTGCCATTTCAAACAAGAGCTAATATTAAGCCTAGCCAGACTGCAAGTAACCCAAAAAYTACTCTGTTTCTATAGTAGGACGCATTTTGAATGCAGCTGCCTGACCAAACTGAAATGGAAGTAAAAAAAAAATCTTTGGGCTGAAAGGAAGCAAAATTCCTTTCTGAGATCAGTACTGCACCTTGCTTTAGAAAGCAACCTATTTTTGAAATTTTCTATAGCAATAAAGGAATTTATTAATTTATAGCAAAACTCCTTCTAGCAACCCACAACCCAATTTTCCTTTCTCGTTACAAGTGTTTATTACAAACATGTCACCCAGGATTTTTCTGTGCATGCAGACATGAATACAGCTTCCCTAAGTAATGGGATTGCCTGTTTTATGCCAGATACTCACTTAACACATACATTCGTAATGCAATTATTGATGTAATGGATTAAATATGGAAACTACTAAACCCCAGAAGAAGCTAATTTTCGATCACTGATAGGCTAGAAGGATTCATGTAAGCTAGGAGGAACTAGTGCAACAAACAGAAAATGTAAACTGTGACAGTATTCCTTGATTTATYGAAATTATTGGAATAAATCTGCGTGCCAAAAATAGACCAGTTCAAAGCTGTATTAAACCACAATATTTTAAATAAACACAAATGCAAGTGTGTGCAGAAATTTTGTTAAAAGAACAGYTTTAAGACTGCAGTCACTTTACCAAAAAATCAGGAAGTATCAGAATTACAATGATTTTCAGGAGATAAATGTCCGCTCCACTGCATCTATGTATCATGGCATAGTTTTTAATGACACAGTTGCATATAGATTTTTGCCAAAAGACCATACCTCATTCATCATGCAGGATGGATGCTGCTCACTTAATCAGCAGTTATTCAGTCTGTTGTTTACTCCATATTACACAGATGAGAGGACTCAAGCCTTATTTGCTGCATGCTATTCACACCCTTCTCTAAAGGCAGAATTTTCAGTTGCCTCCTGGGCTTTTCTATTGAGCTCATCCCTCATGTGGCATCTGAGCACTTTGCAATGAATGCATTTATTTATACAAGACCCTTGTGAGAATGAGATATTATTAGCCCTATTTTACAGATTCACAGACAAAATTCTCCTTTTACAGTCTGAGGCACCTATGGCCAGATTTTTCCAGTGTTCTCAGCTTTATCTGTTTAAAGCAGAGTTCAGGTCCTGTTGAGCTCAGCTGCAGCTGGAATACTCAGCATTTCAGGAAGTCAGGCTACAGAGTATGAAGTCAGATACAAAGAATAWAAAACACAGAGAATTTCTTTCTGCTTAGAGGAGCTTTGCTTTTTGCTGTTCCTGATTTCTTGTCCAATTCATTCCTGACCCATTCCCCTTTCCCTGACTGCTGCTCTGTCTCCTCTCAGGCGCAATGAGAGGAATCAGGGTCAGGCATGGCCAGGAGGTGGCTGGGCCATGCAAAAGGCAGAACTCAGAAGGTGGACAGCAAAAAGAGGCTCGAAGGAAGGATTTAGAAACTTTGTCTGGGCAGGTAAGCAGTGTTAGAAAAGCAGCGCTCAGCTGGAGTTGATACTTGTGAGGGATCTCAAGGAAAATAATAGAAGCTTCTGTGCTACTTAGCAGTAAARGGATGAACAAGAAAAACGTGGACCCATTGCTGAATGAGCAGGTGATTTAGTGAAAGGAGACGGCTATCAGGCTGGATATGAGAAAAAATGTTTCCCAGTGAGAACAGTCAGGGARTGGAGCTGGATGCTGAGAGAGGCTGAGCAGGCTACATCCTTGGAAATTTTAAGGAAGTTAAATGGATACAGCCCTGATAAGCTTGATCTGACTTCTTGACTAACCCAGCTTTCAGCAGGAGTTTGAGCAAAGGAAATTCCTGGTGTCTTTCCCACAGAATTACCCTGCAGTTTCATCACCGCTCTATTTCACAAGCATGTTTTTCCCAAAAAACAAGTAATCTAAGATTTTACTGTGTTCTTTTTAAAATTTGAACTAAGGTACTTTTTCAGAAATTTAACTGCAATAATCACACTTTAGTCCTGGGCTGGCACATGTCTAGCAAGGCAGGCATGTGGCATTTACTTAAATTTTCCCTGCAGATATGAACAGAGAGATTCTTTTCCTTTTTTTTTGTGATGGGTTACAACGAGGTGAAATTTGGGAATTTTATTTGTGGGAAGAGGAAAATTACATTTCTGACATGAAGACCACAGTTCCTTTAAAATAGGAGGATGAGGGTACTTTTCAAATTGAGGACGGGTGAAGGTGCCAAAAACAAAAAAAACCAAAACCAACCAACCAATCAATCAACAACAAAAAAAGAAATCCCACAAAAAACAACCCCCCCCAAAAAAAACAAACCAAAAACAAACAAAAAAACCCCCACCCCAAACCAAAAATCAACAGGGAAAAAATTGTTTTCCTCTAACCTCAGATAAAGAGTAATCATATTAACCACAAATTAAAAAAACCCACTAACCACCACCACCACCATCACTAGCGGAAGGAATACTTTCACTGCATAGTTGTAGCCTCATAAAGCTGTAAGGAATATAGGTACTACCTAGTGTTGAGAAGCATCTTAAAATATATTGTGTTCTCCAAGTCACCTAGGACAAGGGGTTTTGTAGGAATCTTTCTGCACATTACTTTCCCATGACAAAAATACAGCAAACAGGAAACACACTGCCAGAAAAGAATGACAAATCAAAACCTGATTCAGCTGTGGTTCTCTTGAGTGCACAGCCTGAAGCATCTCCTTGTTCTCCAGAAATATTTCTGCATATTCTCTTTTTGTGTGCAGTACTGTGGATCAAATGAAAATAACAAAAGTCCTTAAGAATTTTTCCATCTATAAATTGATTTCAGAAATTTCAAAGTGCATTGCCAATAAAGATGTAGTTTAAAGGTTTGAAAGTACAGAAGATTGCATAAGTGTAAAGTTGTGGCCTATCGATTCCTTGCTCATTTTCTCTCAACCAATAAAATAGTTTTAAGTTTCTGTGGGGGCAGAGGATATGTCATTTCTGTATAAGTGCAATTTACTTTAGTTATGTATACATAAACATACACACAGACACACACATACATGTGACTTAGCAGTTACACTAAACTAAGAGAAGGCACATTTACCTGATGAACACATTGGAGCAGACAGATTTCCATCACTAAGTAAACCAAATTTAAACCCATGAAGGTTTTTCACCCTTCAGGAGATGCAGTGACATAAATATTGCTTCCTTAGTTGTGCTGAAATTCATATTAGGCAGTTATCTCTCTTCCAGAGTGGAGGTCCCTGCAGAACCAGTGTTGCTACTGGGAAGCTGAAATCCTCCTGTAGTGCCAAGAGCCTTTACATCCCCTTTCCACTACTCTCCTAACATTGCCATTTTTTAACATGAGCAGTGCTCTCAAAGTGGGTGTACATGTGAGTCCAATGAAATCGTTCAGATCTAGATGGGGCTGCTAAACCTCAGCTCCTCAGCAAACACCAAGGCATTCAAGTTGTGGGCAATATAACCTTCACCAACACCCTCAGGTTTTAACATTTACAGCTCTGGTCACCATGAGCAGCGATGATGCCCTTTCTAGCCCACAGGAAATAAGCTGGGAGACCACTTTGTCCCTTTCTGAGATGAGCTCACAATTTCATGCTGGGCCATGCCCTGCAACACGACTGAAGTTCAGCCAGGAGATGAATGAGTGAATGCCTAGATGTCACAGCAGGCTTAATCCCTGTAACTTTAATTTCCTTTACCTTTATAGACTAGCAAAAGGAAGATGTAACTTTTTAATTTTTTTTTAAAGGAATGAATCCTGTGGCTGTAGGGGATGGCCTTCATTAAAGTAACTTTTTATTTACTTTCAAAAAAAGAAAACCTTAGGTTTATTGGAATCATTCAGTGAAAAAGCACAGAAAGAGCAGGTCATCCTCTTATCTCTCATTTCCTCTGCTTCTTTTCTACCCCCTCATATGGTTTGAAGGAGACTTTTTGACATCTGGCCTTCAATTTGGGGCTGTTTTTGGCACTAATTTTTAGTTTCACTGAGAGCATTTGAACTCCTGAATAGCATTTCTCTTATCTTCACCACACCAAGTAGTTACTGCTACAAAAGGGGTGAGATAGAGTACTTCCCAGCTGAGGCAACTGCTGCTACTAACTTGCTTTTTGTACTGAACACTTCATGCATTAGGGTCAGAACAAGATTTATTTTTCTCAGTCAGAAGAAATAAATAAAAATTAAGAACAAACAGACAGTTGTCATTGACAGTCAGTTGGTCCCTAGTGAATTATATTCTTTAGTTAGCAAGGATTCATATGTGCACTAAGTAACTTTTTTCTTAAGTACAATTGCTCTTGGAGACATCTGTGATGGTACTAATTCTATAATTATAACCCTCTCTATATCTTAAGTCTCTTCACTTCCTGCTTGATAATTTTGCATCTTCAGTGAAGGCCAAGGAAAAGATCTCTTTTTCACAAGAAGGAAGGATCATTCATCTGCATCATGAGCGTCTCACTGACACACGACTCCTTAAACCTGCAGCCTCATAGTCAGTTTATGATTTGGGTGGGTCACATACAGCTTGTCAGACCTTGCTGGTGACTTGGTATGGACATTTTTCAGGTTTTTGGTTGTCGAAGTGCATTCCTTAAAAAGATGAAAGCATTTAATGAACAATTATTTGTTACAATGCTGCTTGCTCTTTGTGGATCCTACTTGGCCCAAGGCAATCAAACCAGGGAGAGGGCGGGTGTGGGATGTGGCTGTGAAGATGAAGGTGCTGGAAATGTGGCTCTGTGCTCCTGGAGAGATGATATTGGGGAACAGAAAGGAAAATGGCCAGGCTAGAAAGGTTTCTTCAAATGGGAGGTAGATAGCTGAGGAAAGCCTATAGGTGGAGGCTGTGCAGCGAAGGATAGAAAGATGCACAGTAGTTTTCAGCGGTAATCTTGTTCTTTGTTTTTTAAACAAATGTCTTCATTCATTCAGAAGAAAAGATGAATAAGGGACAGGATGGTAGTATAGAAAGCAGTGAATGCTGGAGAAAAGGTAAATCGGTTGTGGCTACTTACTATAGTACAAACATACAAGAAAATAGGTATTGGAAACATGTCTGTCAAAGCAAAGAAGCCACAAAGGGCAAGTACAAGTGAGAATTACTTATTTTCTGAATTCAACATCCATAACAGGCATTCATGAACAAGTCTAGACTGTTATTTTTAAGGTCTGCAATACAGTTATTGCACATCCCATTGACTCTAGGGCAGAGGTGACTGAGATTTGTAAGGGGACAAAAGTGCACCAGCTCAAGGTGACAACTCAATTGTCTAAATCTGTTCAAACATGCTACAAAGGCAAAGAGGATATGAGTGACATCTTTGTAATGTGGTAATCCAAGGCCCCTGTACCAGCTTTTGCAGGTACAGAGAGGCCCTTGGGCCTTTGCTTTGTGAGAAGTATGTACTTCAAGGGGGGCTGCTCTGGAAGCTGGAAACTGCCCTGTACAGTCAGCAATCCCACAGATCCCCACAAAAGGCTATTCTTGGGCAGAGTAGAAAAAAGGTTCTAACCATGCCACAGGGAGGGCAGAAAGCTTGCTTGGGCTTGGGCTCTATCTCCATGCTGTCTCATGCATCAAATACAGCTTTTGTGGGATGCATCCTGCAGCTTCCACAAAGCCCTTGTCCAGTCTGGCAGCAGCAGCTGACAAAGGGCAGAGGGCTGTTGGGGAGTTACTGCTTCTGCAGACCCTTGATCTGAAGGGAAGTGAGTGAGATGCTGCCCAGAGGGCCTAAAAGGGAGTAGAGGTTTATAGAGATGACATTTCACTTTATGGGAAGCAAAAGGAAGGACATGATGTAATCACTTCTGGATATTATCTTAAAGGCTCCTGGACTCTAGTGGAATGTACAAAAACATAGACTGTCAGAAGTGAGGTACTGGCATTTAAAGTATATCACTGCTGAATCTGCCTGGGGAGCAGACCAGCACAGGCGCTTTTTTCTGAAAACCCTGATGCAAGCTTTAGGATGTTCCTGAAATGGACACAGGGAAATAAAGAGCTCAGAAATTATGCTACTTGGGAGCTTTGATTGGAATAAATTACAATCAGGAACATTATCTTTCATAAAACAAGCTCTTTTTGGTTCAAACCCCTTCTGCTCCTTGTGAAGCATCAGAGAGCTGTAGAATTACTTTGGTGTAAAGTTATTTATTTCCAGATTTCTGGTAGGCTGCAGTGAATTATAGTTACTGAACCAGCTTTTATCTAAGGTTCCTGAAACTGAGCAATTAACTTTCTGACTTTTACACTAAAGCAATTCATGTAAACAGATTGTAGGTATGAAGTAAAATGTTTAGCAAGTCATAAACAGTGAATCAGTTGTTGATTTGTCCTTTTTTTGTTTCTTTTATTTTCTGAACAAAACATAAAATTTCTGTCTGTAGTGGAACTTCTTTTTCCGAATGTATTGAAATGTGTGTATCTTTGGGGTGTAGAAGAATCCCCAGAAAGAGTTTCAACCCCTGGCAGTTTACCATAAGGGGTGAGAGGATGCCTCTAAGGAACAGGCATTTGGGGGATTGTTACAAACAAGATTCCATTGGTTATGATGGAATAGAAATTTATAAGCAGGAATATATTACCTTGCATTTACCACAAACAAGAAAATGTGGCTATGCAGTTAATATGAGGTAGGTCAGGCAATATAAATGAATCTCCTTTCTTATCCTTCCTACTTCAGTGAGTAGCCAAGCCAACAGGATAATATATCTCCTTTGCATGTTGATACCTCCAATCCTTTGTCCTTGCTTTGCAGAGCTCAACAGTATTGCCATATAAAGTGTCATCAATATCATAGAAGCTTGTCCCTTTTGAATAGATGGGACACCTTCAGGGTCCCTGAAGATACAGGCCTTGTTTAATTTAGACCTTGGCTCACAGCTGCCAGGGCTACCTCGATGGTAACTTCTAGAGACTAATAATATGCCTATTGACTTCTCTAAGACTGGTCCTTGCACCCTCCCCAGAAGATATTGCATTATGAAGATTATGGAGCAGAACATGATAAAAAGGACTTCTCTGACTCCTTTGACTGCTTAATAATTAATTATATGACCTCTGTTTAGAAGAAAAGCCAAGCTAATTAATGCATACTTCAATAGATTGTATTGCCTATAATACAACCATGATGTATAATGTAAATTTAGGAAATATGAAGATGGAGTGTGGATAAAATGTTCCAGTGTGCACCATCACAAGGATTTTAAGAGCACTTCTTTGCAAATGTCTTCACTCATTCATTTTATGGCACTCTGCATCACTATGTAATCATGTATAATTGCTTGAAAAAACACTTAGACTTCTGGCCCCTTGGGGTGCAACTGAGTCAGAGAGAGACAAAAAAAGGTCAGTGTTTGAGCAAGGTCTGAAATTTTCTGCAGTAGTACAGCATGTTCCCTGGAAGTGGAAGTGTTTCTGCAATACCTCCCACAGGAGGGCTCATCCCAGTGGTTTACACTTTATGAACTTTTAATCCAAATTATGTAGCTTTAATCCAAACTTGAAACCTTTTCTGCCACCTATTGCTTTTGCTTTCTTTTTGTACTGTTATCTGAAAAAAAGTGCTTCTGATCAATTAAAACTCAGAAGTGTCTTCTATCAAGTTTCTGGAAGCAATTAAAAATATCTTCACAATGTCAAAGGGAGTAAAGCAAATGTTCTTATTTCCATTTTCAATGTAGAGATGCGGAGGAAAAAGTGGAATTCGTTTTCTCTGGGTGCAGGGTTGTTACAGGACTGAGGATGGTCTGTTGTTGAATCCTACTTTGGGTTAGATCAACAGCCATGTTCTTAAACTCTCTCATGATTTTATAGTGTCTCCATGGCAGGTTGGGCTTTTTTTGCTTTAGGTACTCTTGCACAGAATTAACTTTCTGTGATGGTCAGCTGGAGCCTTTTGACAATTAACTGAATGGGTAGTGTAGGAAGAAGAGATAGGGTCCTTTTTCTTTATGAACCTTTTCACAGGTGCAGACTATCTCATTAGTTAACTTTGTTATTTGACAGTTGTGAAAAGTGTCATGAGGTCTGAATGACTGCAATTACTACTCACCTTGTTCTCTGTGCCTTGACTCAAATGCCTTTAGGCAATTTGCAAAATCCCGAGATAAAGGCTGATATGCAAACTCCATTCCTGAGATAAATGGCAACAAATGTTCTGTATGACAGGCTTTATTTGTGAGACACTCAGATAACACAGTGATTGGTGTCTGGTTAGACAGATGGGGTTTTATTATTTTTCTCTGATCCTTTAAAGTTGGATACTCTATTTTGAAAACAGAATTGACACCTGGTCAGACTGCTCAAACCAGGGGCTTGGGAGAGGTTGTACCATCTCAGTGTTACAAAGGCGGGCAAAATGCACGAGAGTGGTGAGGGCTAAACCGCACTTGCCTTGAGGAGTGCCAAATGACATACAAAGCCTAGACCACACAAAGTCTAGGCTCAATATGTCCTGTCTGAGTGAGTGAGTAGTTAGAGGTGTCTGTCTCCTGGCTGCAGGTCCCACCAGCCAGCAATGATCAGTGCCCTGTGTCAGCTTTTGGGCTTTTGCCTTCATCAGGACCCCTGTGCCTGCAGCCCTGCTGAAGTGCTGACCATGACCCTGAGACTGTGCACAGGAGCCACCCTGGTAACTGCAGGCAGGGAAGAGCAAATCAACCCTCACACCACTCAGCCTGACATCTGGCCAAGTTGTGCATCTGCAGTCCCAAATCAGAGCACTCCATGCAAATATGAAAAATGTCTCAAAGTGAACTCTTAGTTGTTCACAATCATACCATTCAAGTCAGAGGAGTGGTGAGAGTTAGCTGTGTCTCAGATGTAATTGCCTTGTTTCTTCATCCAGCTTTGGAAGACATTTCTCAAATAGTGTTTCTATGGTGAATTTGGAGTGATATCCCAAAATGAGGAAGCCACCTCCTAAGTTATTCCTGGAAAATGCTTGGTTTTCTCTCTAGACTGACAATAGCCCCATATTTATCCCACTTTCCTTTTCCTGTTCCCACAGAAGAGTCGTCTCTAACTTTGTAGTTGCAAATCCAAATCTGAAATCTATGACAAGATCCTTTCCCCACCAGACTGTGGTTGGCCCTGTAATGATGTTCCATGTTGCATGATTTGAACAATAAAAAGATTCTTTAATCCATGAGGTTTAATGGCCTGAAGATATCCATGGTAGGGCAATGGTGATGAAAATGTTGCAGCCATCATCTGTTTCCGTTTTGGTAAGACAGTCAGGTGTGTCAACCTAAGTGTGTGTGGGGAAAAAATATGTTTTGCATGCTAAAATTAAAGTAGGATTCTTTCTTTCTTTCTTTCTTT
>JACDOX010000082.1:1241601-1349680 GCA_014549065.1 Cardinalis cardinalis
CTCCTCTCCTCTCCTCTCCTCTCCTCTCCTCTCCTCTCCCCAAAAAAGAAGAGTTGAACAGAGATACTTTTCAATTTCAGCAAGACAGCTCACCTCCCCCCACTTTTTTTTCCTATTAGCCTACAATAATTAATTTAAGCAGAGTGACACGGTTTTAGAGGTCACACCAATGAATTTCAGACAGCTGAGACATGTCTAATTTAGCTGGCCTGTCTACATGGGCCTACTGAACAATCAGTGGAAACAGAGATGCCTTTGCAGGGACACCTGAAATTCGAGTTACCTCCTGGATGATTTGTCTTTCTGGGTTAGTATGTTGAGGCTTATGAACCACTCAGTGCTGGTGAGCACCCTAATTTCACCTGAACATGAGCATGCTTCTATATCTTTCATGCCAGTTATTTTTCCTTGTCTCATCTTCTTCTAACATTTTGATCAAATGAAAAAGCAAACTCTGATAGTTAAGCAATATTGATATACAATATTTCATTTTGCTGCATTTCTCTCTAGTTTTTCTGGCTAAAATTATTTGATAAAACCTGTGAAGGGTTTTTTGTTGCCTTGGAACTCTGTTTTCTAGCAAAGTTACCAGTCTGCTGTCAAAATATTCAAGGTTAAAGCCAACTATAGAGTAAAGCAGATAGCTTCCGTTTTTCCCATTACCTTGTTGGACAAACAAAAATTCCAGTTTCTCGGGCTGTTAACTTGGCATCTTTTACCAGAGGGGAATTCAGAGAGCATATGAATAAAATACCAGATAAACAGAGGAGTATCATCCCCCTTTTAGGATGCCGACCACACCTTAGTCAATCTCGTGTGAGGGAAGAGAGTTGAGTGTATGAATGACAAAATGGCAAACGTGCAAACTCCCTCAAGGAGCACTTAAAAAGCTGCTTCATCACAGCACTGTGACATGGAAATGAACAGAGGATTGTCCTCTTACTTCAGATTCCAAGCAGCCATCAAYTTTACTGCACATTTCTACCTATGTGAATTACAAATTAGTGACAAATACGTTTGAAAGCTAGTCATTACCTCAATCAGTCAATTATTCAAAAGATGTATCAGTGTGATTAGTTGCTCTCAGTTAATTACAGGAACAATAAGTAGCTAATAAAGGARTACCGTCATTCATATAATATGGATTTTCATTGTTTTGGAGATACTAATTTTAAAAGTCCTTTGAATCTATGTATTGAGAAAACATCCCAAAAATATTTTTAAAATAACTTTTTTCAGGCTACAGGCAGTGTTTTACTCAATACTATGGGATATCATAATTCTCCTACCTAAAATTAGCCCCTGAGGGAGAATGCGTAGTGAAGGCACTTTTTAAAACAAGATCGTGCCAGTTGGTTCCTTATATTTTGTATACCTTGTACTTTCTTCCCAGGACCTTCAGCACAACTTGGTAGATCTTTATAGCTCAGTCACATTCCCAAGCTTGAAAAACTCTGAGAAAAGATGCACGGGTCCAAAAAAGCCATCGTGATACCCCACAAAGTCAAGCTAAGGACAATAATCCAGCATTGGATAATGGAGCCACTAGAGATGACCTTTTAGAAGACCTTGCCCTTGTCCCCAACTCTCCCAATATTTTAAAAACTGTATGATTGTCTAAGGCTTTTTGGTTTTAATATTTTCATTTTCATTTCASCTCTATCTTTACTCTGAAAGTCTCTCTTGATTCCTGTTCCAGTTCTAGCTGCCCTGGGCAACAACTCCATTAACGTACCTTCCACTTATTTATTAAAAGAAAAAAAAAATTGAAAAAGCCCAGTTAAATCTCAGTAGACCATGATCATCTTTAACTTAGCACAGTCTAGTGCTTAAAGCAATATAATAGAAGGCAGAAATATCTGCACCTGACTAAAATCTCCTCAGAAAATCATATAAGCTCTGTMTCACAGCTCCTTTATATGTAAGGTAAGATTTATACCTGACAAGATGTTGTGAAACATCTATATATGGTATGCATTATTTTGCCCCTCTTCATTTCCTTATTATGGCTGCCGAATACTAATTACATGACTTGAACTCATGGTTTTGGTGAATCCCCTTGCATGATTTCAGAACAAAATCACCCTTCATTAATTGTTTTTCTTTCTCCATTGTATCCAATAAAAAACATTAGAGGAACACAGAAATCCTGCTGTATTRAACGAGTACCTAGTCCATTAATGCTTTAATCTTCAAAAATGTAGTGGATATATAGTTTGCAGACTGATTTTAAAGRAGGTCTTCTCCAAATAATGAGAGGAGTACAAACCCTTGTACATTCAAACTGATGTTCTTCAATGCATAGATCAAACCACAGCATTGCACTGGATTCTTTGTAAAAATTTGTAAAAGCCTTCAAGTTTCATCTGCATAAAACACTGCAGAAAAGTGAAAATTGTAGGGCTGATTTGAGCATTTTTGGTCATTTTGTCTGGATGGATGTGACACTCTAGCAAAATTGCACTGCCTCTGATTTCGCATTACTGCTGTTGTTTTTGTTCCTTCTATTTTTTTTTTTATTTCATGAGTCAGGCATTGAAGGACACTGATGGGAGGTATTAGTCAAGGGAGGTATTACTGCTGCTGCGYAGGTGAAATGTGTGTCACTGCTGAAGAGGGACTGATAGATGTGAGTGGATACAYCACCATCTCTGATACTGGGTAGATGCAGGATAGAAGAATACAGTGTTGTAGATGATAAACTGTTGTAAACATAACAACTACATCATTCCCCTAGTACACCAATACAAGGGAAAAAGACTAAATTAATTCTTTTGGAAGCTGATGTATTCAGGATATGGACAAATTGGGGTAGTCAGAACCAAATTACACTCTTATTGCCATTCCCTTTATACAGCACTTCAGGAATCACCACACTAATGAGACTCAACATCTTCCTCCTGGCTTTACAAAAGTCCTTTTTCAGGCCAAATTTATTATCTTCTCACACTTCTTTCTGCTGGCACACTCCTGAGGCAGAAGTACATCACTGAGTAAACACTAAACTCAGTCAGTGCAGTTGCTGCAAATGCTCATATTTGTCATGACAGTGATTCAGTGGGATTTGAAATGATGGCATATTCTGAGCTCCCTGAGCATTTCTCTTGTACAGGCCCTGTGGCCTGACTGGGGCCAGTCTTACTCACTAATCTTACTTCTCTTTGCCCAGAAGGCTTTACACCTGTATGACTAAATGAAATATTCATTTCTTTTTCTGAAAAAGCATACCTTCTTATGCTGGAAAACAGAAGCAATGCAAAAGTGATTGGATCAATTTGCTTCAATTACTTTGTGTAATCTTGGATTTAATGTCATTTAGAGAAACKTAAAAGAAATTCTGAATTATTTTTTTCCCTTTTCTTCCTTCCTACGCTCAGTTTGGCACTGTAAAGAACTAATTTTGTCTCTTTCACCAAATAATCATGCAAAAATACCTAACCTATTTTAAACACACTTACATTTATTTTATCAGGAGTTCCTTTTCTTCCAGATGCATTTACAAATACATACAAAACTTCATCCATTTAATATGGACTAGACAAATACTCACAACATAAACTTCGTGTATAAAAGATTCCCTATAAATCAAATCCTTCTTGGATATTAGAACAGCCACTCCAACTAAGAGAAAAGAGAATAATGAGAGTGCGTGACATAAGAACCTGAATAAACAAAACTCTGGTGTAGCCATGATATTTTCTGAAAAATTCTTTGCTTAGGATTTTTTCTCCTGAGAAGCTGAGAGGCCTCAGGAACAAAATGTAAACAATGATCATCTGCTGCTGTGGAATGCAACAGGTGCATCTGTGATTGGTCRCATGTGATTGTTTCTAATTAATGACSAATCACAGTCAGCTGTCCGGACTGTCTCAGTCAGTCACAAGCCTTTGTTATCATTCCTTTTCTATTCTTTCCTACTTCTGAGGAAACCCTTTCTTCTATTCTTTTAGTATAGTTTTAATATAATATATATCATAAAATAATAAATCAAGCCTTCTGCAACATGGMGTCAACATTCYTCTCTCTTCCCTCTTCCTTGGACTCCTGYGAACACCACCACACTCTGGCAKGCTAAAAGAGAGAAGAATGAGGAGAAGACAAGTCAAAGGCCTCTGTATCGAAATCTCTCCTAACTGGCAAATTACTTCTATATCATTATGCTRTTGCAGCACCATGAGGAGACAGATGCTCCCTAAAGCAGTCAGCCTCCAAACAATTCAGTATATTTCAGGCCAAAGCAAAYAACCTGGCTTCTGCTAGAAAACTACCCAGACTCCAGAACATTTCATGGTAAGCACATCATCTGCTTCCTCTTCAAAGCACTATGAAGAGGCAGAAAAAGATGGAATTTCTACCCTTTTTTCAGGGAAGAACTATATAAAATGTGTGTAATTATTGAATCTTTTAGATTAAAAAAGACCTTTCAGATCATCAAGTACAGTCATTAACCCGACACTGCCAAGTCCACCTCTAAACCATGTCCCTAGCACCACTTSTGCACATCTTTAAAATATTTACAGGCACAGTAACTCCACCACTTCCCTAGGCAGCCTATTCCAGTGCTTGGAAACCCTTCCTGCAAAGGATTYGTTCCTAATATCCAATCTAAATCTTYCCCTGGTGCAACCTGTCTCTGCTTTCTCTTATGTTGTCACTTGTTACCTGGGAGAAAAGAACAATCCCCCATCTGACTACGACCTCCTTTCTGGTACTTGTAGACCGCAACRAGGTCTTCCCTGAGCCTCCTTTTCTCCAGGCTAAACAGCCACAGCTCCCTTAGCTTCTCCTCATCAGATTTGTGCTCCAGASCCTTCACCAGCTCCATTGTCCTGGTACTGCTGGTTACATTATTTTTGATACAGGTCAGGGTGCCATCTGGCCTTCTTGGCCACGTGAGCACACTCTGGCTCATGTTCAGCTGCTGTTGACCACCACACCCAGGTCCTTCTCCTGTAGCCCTGCCTGGAGTTTTTGTGACCCAACACAGTCACACCTGTGACTTGGCCTTGTTGCACCTCATGCAATTGGCCTCAGCCCAYGGATTCAGCCTGTCCAGATGCCTCTGCAGAGCCTTCCTGCCCTCCAGCACATCAACATTCCCACCTAGCTGGGTGTCATCTGCCAACTGACTGAGGGCGCACTCAATCCCCTAGTCCAGATCATTGATAAAGATATTAAATGAGACTGGCCCCAGCACTGATCCCTAGGGGACGCTGCTTATGACTCTCTGCCAGCTGAAGGCAGCACATTCATGCCCCTCTCTGAGCCCAGCCAGAGAAATTTTTACCCAGAGAAGAGCACGCCCATCCAAGCCCTGAGCAGCCAGCTTCTCCAGGAGAGTGGTCTGCAAATGGGTGCCAAAGGCTTTGCTGGAGCTCAGGTACACAACAYCCATAGCCTTTCCCTTACCCATCGGGTGGGTCAGCGTGTCATGAAAGGAGATTAGATCAGATCAGTCAAAGAGCACCTGCCTGTGCTGGCTGGGCCTGATCCCCTGGTTGTCCCACACACGCATGTGGTGGCACWCAAGATGATCTGCTTCGTGTTCTTCCCCAGCCCTGAGGTCATGTGGACAACTCTGTAGTTCCCCAGATCTTCCTTCCTGTCCTTCTTGTAGAAGAATACTACATTTCCTAATTTCTGGTGAACTGGGACCTCCCCAGTTAGCCGGGAYTGCTGGGAAATGACAGAAAGTGGCTTTTCAGCCAGTACCCTCAGTACTTTTGGCTGGATGCCACCTGGTCTCATAGACTYGTGCCTGCCTAAGTGGCATATTAAGTTGCTGACCATTTCCTCTTGGATTAAGGAGTCTTCATTTTGCTCCCTTTCCCTGTATTCCGGCTCGCCAGGGCTGGGTGTCTGAAGAACAACTGGTAAGTTGTAATAGTAAGACTGAAGCCAAGAAGACATGAAGCACCCTAGCCTGCTCCTCAGCTTTTGTCTCTGTTTCCTGTGCAGCCACTAAAGAATGGTGATCATCCTTAGTTCTCCTTTTGTTGTTAATGTACTCACAGAAATTTTTAAAATTGTCTTCTACAACACTTGCCAGATTAAATTCTACTTGGGATTTGATCCTTCTAATTTTCTCCTGGTATAATCTCATAACATCCTTGTAGTCCTCTCATGTTCCCTGCCCTTTCWTTTAAAGTGCATGGGTCCCTTCTTTTAAAGTGCATTTTTTTCCTGAGTTCCAGACAAAACTTCCTGTTTAGCCAGCCTCCCCCTTTGGGACTTGGGGGCAGCCTGCTCCTGTGCCTTTAAGATTTTCCTCTTGAAGAGTGTCCTGCCTTCCTGGACTCCYTCCCCCTTCAGGACTTCTTCCCAATGGATTCTGCAAACTAGTTTTCTAAAGAGGCCAAAGGCTGCCATTTAGAAATCCAAGGTATTTGATAACTCCTCTCCTTACTTCTCCAAGAATCAAAATTGTGATTACTCTGCCAAGAGAGGCCCCAAGCACCAGCCCTTCCCCATTCACAGCAGGTCCAGTGGGATGCCTTCCCTAGCTGGCTCATCAGCTGTGTCAGCTGCATAGAGAACATTTTGCCTGCCTCTTCTTCATGGTTAGGTGGTCTAGAACAGACTCCCAACCTGAYTTCTGCCTTCTTGGCCTTCCCTCTCATTCCTGCACGTAAACATTCAGCCCTACGGCCGACATGATTCATTTCTAACCAATCAAAACACAAGGCTACTCCACCACCTTTTTTCCGTGCCTATCAAAAAATTACAGAATGGTTAAGGCTGGAAGGGATCCCCGAATGTCATCTAGTCCAATCTTCCTGCTCAAGCAGGGTTTCCCAGAGCACATTACTCAGAAATGTGTCCAGACAGCTTTTGAGTATCTCCAGTGAGGGAGGCTCCACAGCCTCTCTGGGCAACCTGTTCCAATGCACAGCCACCTGCACAGTCAAACAGCTCATTTCCATGTTCAGGTGGAACCTCCTGTGCTTCAGTTTCTGCCTTTTGCCTCTTGTCCYGTTGCTTGGCACCATCAGATCCATCTTCCTGCCACCCTGCCTTCAGATACGTAGAGACATTGATGAGGTCCTGCCTCAGCCTTCTCCAGGCTAAACAATTRTCCCTCCTGAAGAGTTTATAGCCATCCATTGCAGCACTCCAGGCTTGGCCTCAAAGGAAATTGTCATTTGATGGAGAGAGCAGAGCATGCTGTAAGCACTCTTGATCCCTGCCGACTGTGATGTGCCAGATAGCAGAGGAGGAGAGCTCCTCCACATCATCATGGTGAGCCCTTGCACAGCAAAGGACAGAATGGGTCCCTCACCTGAGGGACTRGAATAACTCTAAGTTTGGTAAAACAAATGTGTACTTTTCAAACACAGGACATTTCCTATGTTGAAGCTGGAAATACTTCTTTATGCTGATAAATTTTGGCAGCTGTAATAATTWATATCTGTGGAATAAAAGGTGTGTCTATAAATTGCTGTATATTTTTGTGTAGGTGGCTGCACATGAATGCAACCACAGGCATTYGATAATCATAAAAAAAGTGTGAATGCTGAGCTCAGATCCAATGTGCCTATTGATTAAAATGCCAATAACAGCTATGTATTGTAAAAATTAGGGACAGATTGCAAGATTATACATGGAGCACACAAGGAGATGACTTGTTTAGATTATGTTATTATCTCTAGTGAAAGCAGTCCACATAATTGTTCTGTCAAGTAAGATTTTTACACTGCAAGTTAGAAAAGTGTGGGGGAACCTGTTAACCCCACTTGTCCGACCTGTTCCTGTCAGAACTATCTTTAGTTGGAGCTTCAGAATTAAAAAAACACATAAAGTCTWTACCCCCTTTCTAACATTATTATCCCCCCCGCTGGTTTAATTTATGTGTTTAATTTTGGTTTGCTGGGTGCAATATGGCTAATTGCTTGAGAACTGTGCAACCTTACAAGTGAAATTTTTTCTTTTATAATTTGTAGCACATCAAGTGTAATAATATTCATTTAATTTCTGAAAAAGGTAATTATGCTAATAGAATTATTTGAATAAAAATTCACATAGTACGCAGGATAATGTCCTCTACCTCTTAATTTATACTAATGTAGGTCTGCAAGGAATTTTTAACGATGTACTTCAACCCAGGGCCAGGAAGGGCTTGAAAGAAACAAAGGACTGACAGGTCTTAAATGGGACAAAAAGGCTGCAAAGACAGAGGTCTTTGCAGCAAAAGCTGTCAGAAATGATGCAGATATTGAATTTGGATAGATGCTGYAAGAAGCAGTAAGCAGCCCCTGGTCACGTGGGGGGATGTGGTCTTGCTATGTTTAGCTAACAAAGTTAAAGGGAGGGAAACCGAGACACTGCAGGTCAGCAATTGCATTACTTGCAAGCAGGGTTTGCGAGGTGCAACCCTTGGTGCAGATAATCTAAAATGTGTGGCACCTGATGTGGTCAGTCTCTGTGTGGTCAGTCTCACACCTCTCCACATGTGTGAGMCTGACCATGCAGGAGCTGCCTCCCAAAAGGACGTGGCACCCAGCTTCTTCCATCACCCTGGAGAGRCAGCTGGATGGAAAGCACAGTGGCAGGAGAGGAACAGCTCCTCCCTTAGTCCCAGGGAAGTACAATCTGGTTTTAGAGCCATCCACCAGGCAGCATTTAGGCATGAACTGGCTCATGGAACTGGCTCATAGGGCAGCACACATACTGCTCTCTGATGCCCGGACGTCTTCCATGCTGGACAAACTCTGTTTCAGCATTTGRGTGGTATCCTCAGAAGCACTGTTGACCAATAAAGAAGCTTTTAKGGCTGAGAAGGGCCATTCTGAGGCGGGGTTAGCCAGGGGTTGTGCTAAGATACAGCCCAGAATAAGCCAACATCTCATCTGACCATCAGCCTGAGAGATGCACATTCAGGCCATTCCATGCCCCCAAGCCRCAGCTGAAGCATCCTGAGAGATGCCTTAGGGCCTTTGCTCTTCAAGGATGGGCATCAATTTAATTTTCCTGGAGTCATTAGGATTGTTGCTGCATTGGGTGATTGCTTGCAGTGGGGAAGTCATGCCTTCAGCTACACTCTCTTTGCATTCAGCCTTTAGGATTCCTATGCAAATGAAGTGTTAATGTAGCATAGTTTGCTGTATTATATTTCGGAGGAGATCAATTATCAGTGTGGCCAGATTTAAAAACATGTGATCCCCATCTCTTCCCAGAGTAAACTTGTGTCCTCTGGCCCTTGCACGTGTTGCTCAGTGAGAGGCTGAGTGTCTATCAACAGTGTCTATCAACATCAAACCACACTAAAATCTCCTGCAGCAGTGTAGAGTTCTTGCTTTTAAAATTGTACTGCCGGGGGTTTCCAATGTTGATTACTGCATTTGTAGCAATTTCTGAGAGTTGGAATGAGGAAACTTGCAAATCCTCGGGGGATGGCTTAAACTGGGAAGCAGATGTGTGAAAGCATCTAAAGGTGGTGACTTTCATACTAGGGTAATACAAAATACTGTGATTAATTCCCAGAGTGTCAGTTCATGTTTTCTCCCTGAATTATTACAGGAGGATTTTCTTACATGCTATTACTATATTTACAGGTGATAAAAGATCAGAATTGGCAGCCTAAAAGATTGAAGAAACTCTTTATCCATGGAAAGGGTGTTGCTRTGAGGGGCAAGTTTTGCACAACTCTGTGTTTCCTCCTTTTACCAGTGCTCTTGTCCTCCTTCTCCTTCTATACCAAGTTAATCATTCACAGAATTGGTGATTTCAAAGTCACAGATAAGGAGACACTTTTTGCAGCTTCTCGTTTTTGCTGGAAAAGAGGGGGTACTGAGGTCAAGCCTATTCATTTCACAAATGCTGACTGACATTAATATCTGAATGCTTTCTTGATTTCCTCTGTTGGGTACGGGAAATAGCTTTAATATCTTGTATACCACAATGTGGTAGCTATTGCCTTTTAATGTTGATCCCTATAGACCATCAATCCCTAACTGGTGTGGCTACTTACTGAAACTGAGATGGTTTCACACTGATTTATAGGTTAAAGATTCCTTGTGTCATGACTAATTCCTCAAGTTGTATGGTTCCGCTTAATTTTTTAAATTTTTAAAATTCATTTGGCCATCAACCACCTCTGATTTTTAGGTAGAACTCTTCACTGATTTGATTGTGGAGTACTTAAGAACATTACTGGATTATATGGCCACGTGTTTTTATGGAGCTG
The DNA here is from genome assembly GCA_014549065.1 of Cardinalis cardinalis. Lineage (NCBI taxonomy): Eukaryota > Metazoa > Chordata > Aves > Passeriformes > Cardinalidae > Cardinalis > Cardinalis cardinalis. The sequence goes on from JACDOX010000082.1 coordinate 1,251,785, forward strand.
AGTTACTTAATGATGTCAGAGCATTTGTTTATGAGATTTTTTTTTGGTTTTGTTTTCCTTTGATAGCTTTAAATACAAAGTGCCTTATAACTGGGGAAGAAAAAGTTTGCATGAAATAAAAATGGCTATGGATCTTCACTGAAAATACATGGTGAGGCTATTTTTACTTTCATTGCTGAGTTTTGCAGAATAAACAGATTACAATAAACAGAATACAGAGAGATGATAGCACTATTATTATTATTTAGACAGCACTATAAATGTGCATTCTGCTTAACACACAAATAAAAGATATCTCAGGAGATCACTTCAAGTTCAACTCCAGCATAAAGCACAACTTTCTCCTGAACATTTCCTTTTTTTCACAGTTGTTAAGAACAAGTGTTTCAGACTGGAGTACATTAAACTGAGGAACTGAAATCCTTACCTACGTTCAAAAAGAATGTGATTTGATCATGTTGCTTAAGTGTATCGGCCAAACTCACYCTGTGCTAAAAATCCTCCTGACTGCAGGGAAGGCCAGGGCTAACACAGCATTCCCACCAAAGCTGCTGGAATCCAAGAGTGCTCTGAACTTGCGAAAATTAGGAAGATTTTTAATGTTTTTAAAGGTGATGCCTCACTGTAGGGCATAACACCTCACAAAAAATATTGCAATATGTCAAACTCTGTATCAAGCACATTGCTCACAGTGGTCAACCAAAACCTTAATAATTTAAAAAAATTTATTCTCTTATTTTTTAAAGAGAATAAACACAGAAATGATTCAGGCCTAGAGAAGCTCTGTGAGAAAGGAAATGTTGGAGACTGAATAAATTTAGAAGCCCCATTTGGAGCACTGGTCCAGTGATAAGTTGTGTAAGATCATCTCCCAAGGCATTGAGAACATGTACATGCATTGTTGTTACCCACAGATGTGAGCTGGGAGCCACAGGGGTGAAGGGAAAAGCTCACTCCAAAGCAACAAAATATTCCAAATGAACACTTTCAAAGTAAAATCAGTGAAAATACTAACCAAGTAACACAACAAATTAATTGAAAATGGAGCATTAAAAATACTCATTAAAATAAATGTCTGTGTAGTATAATATTTACAGATGTCAAAGGGAGGAAAGAATGTTTGATGGAAAACTTTGTAATTTGCAAGGCAATAAGAGACACTGGCAGGTGCCAAGCCCCTTGGGAATAAATCATGGCCAAGCTTCAGAAGTCAGGAAGTTTCAGTGTGTCTGCAGATAGGATCTTTGGCAGGATGCAATGTTTTGTGTACCAAAAGGACACCTCTCCAAAACAAGTTCTTTCTTATAGAACTTAATTCTTAATGTGAAACCCCATTAATACAATTGTGGCAGGAAGATTTATCTAACTTTAATGTCTTGACAAACTGGGTAGTGCTTCTAAATAGCCTTTTTTTTGACACCTGTTGAAATTCACCCAATGAAAAAAAAAMCAACTTCCATCCCTTTGAACAAATGAATTGTGCTGCTGTTGGGGCCCTGAACATTTACTGCAGCAATAAGCAATGAGAAATAGAGTCCCAGTAAGGATACCACCCTAATCATACAGCTTTTCATCATGACACAAAGATAAACCAATCCAAGACCTTTCCCCTGAATACAGATACTCAGAGCAGGCTGCCAGAGCCATCTTCATCTGTTGCCCCTGCTTTCGCACACAGATGTCACAGGAGTGCTGAGGCTGGAATTTTGCAGCTCCCCTAAACATGAGATAATGCAATTTTTCTAATCATCACCATCAATTAGCTAAGAATTCCTGAAGTGCCAGCTGAGCAGTGATGGAGAATAGACTTGGAWACATTCTAAATCTGTACTGGAGAACAGGAATACTACATTTTTCTCTGTGCAAGAGTTTGCTTTGGGCATATGCACTGTCCATATCCTGAACTCTTCATAAACTGCAGGAGTAAACAGAGAGTGCTGCATTACAGTGTTCAAAAAGTCCTCCAGATACTGTGCTTGTCTTTAAGACATGAACAAAATTGATTTGTGAAGTCTGTGTTGAATACTTTATCTTCAAGTAAGAACAGTAAGAACCTGTGGAAGCCTATTTTTTTAAGAAATGGAAGGAAAAAAGGCAAAGTCCTCGCTTCCAACAAAGTAAGACCTGACACAATTTCAGGTAAGTGTGAGTGGTAAAAAGACGTTCTAGCACTGCATTATATCCTCAAGTTGCAAAAGTTAGTAGGCTGGAAATGTGCATTGTTCCAAGTCTGAATGGATGAAAGGGCCTTTGGTTCTCAAGGATTTGTCCATAGCAATTCAGACCATGTTAAAACTTGGGAATTTGTCCTTTTCTATTAGTTTGACCCAGGGGTTAGGAAACAACTCTACTGGAAAAAATTCTAGACTCCTGTGAATTTAGTAGAACTTTTGTAGTCAGTCATGTCTGGAGTGGGATTTTCTTGATTGTCTAAAGCAAGTGGAAGCAAATAGCAAAGTCTGAAGAAAGTTCTGTAAAACCAAGAAGAAAATTTATCTTCCAGATATTAGAAAACACAGAAGCCAATTCTGTTGAATTGAAGCCCATCTTTACAGTCCTTCCCAGTGTGATAAGTGATTTCAAATAGCTTTTAAAAACAAGGGATAGCATCCAAAAGAAGGGCTTTCTGGTATATCTGGCTGGCATTTATTATTACAATCCAGTTTCTGAAGAAATGTTTTTGGATATACTCCTTTTTTTACTTGAAAGAAATAAGATCAGGAAAACTATAAAGTAGCTTGAATGAGGGAAATAGAAATTTGTCTATTTTGTTTTWAAAGTCTCAATCAACAAATAGCCTCTAAATCAACAAATAGCCCCTAAAGCTGTTAGAAAGCSTAATAAAAAATTTCTGTTTAATAGCTAAAGAAAATTCTTTCTTGTCTATACAAAGGGGTTCAGCTAGTGTCTCACGGTCTKTTCCAGGTGTTTTTAAATCTGCATGTTTTAAATCTGCTTTACCTTGATAATCCTTCCCAAGRCTATCCAGGAAGAGGTCTGGGTGCTCTGAGAATTCAAAAATAAAAAGAACTCTCCAAAGTGATCTTAGTGCTAACTTCAGCTGCCTCTGGCCCTCATCCAGTAAAGCACTTAAATCCATTCTTCTCTTTGAAATTGGCTTGGCAATGTCAACAGGGCTTCTCACATATCTGCAGTTAAATACCAGCATAAATGATTATTTAGATCTAACCCCTCTCTATCAGGGCTTGAAGTACCCACAGTAGTCACTGTAAAAGAGGGATCTGTTTCATATTTCTGTTGATGATGTTAACGCGTTACTTTTCTCTTTCTACTGACTTGTTTGACTTGCCACACACTGCTCTGGCTCATGCTCCAAAGATTCTTTGGCCCARATTCATCCCCCTCAGTCTAAATACCTCCACTCAACCTCTTCAGTCACCTCCGTGGTACCCACACATATTTACTGCAATTGCCTGTGTCCATTGCTGGGGAGTGCTGACCTTCAGTAGAGCCAGCAATGCTTTTACTAATTAAAGAACTCACCTTTCCTAGCTTTGCCCTTCGATTCCTCCTAGAAATCCTTTTCTCCTTAACAGAAAAATGTCTATATGATGGAATAAAGCACAGTCATGTGGTGACCCTTGGTTGTGTAGAAATCTAATAGCTGTCTTGCAAGCTGGGGATCCACCTTGGCTTTCTTTTGTCCTTAGAATTTTGGAAAAGCTAATTGGAAAGCAATCACAGCCCAACACTTAATAGACTTTCACATTTCAATAGCAAACAATTTTTTTCTGTGTTCAAGAGGCACACTCTGGGCAATTTGCTCCGTTTCATAGAAGGTAGGTAGTTTGATCTTGGCTAGGGAAGAAGACTACAGCATATCACTTTTGTTACCTTCTTTATATGAGAATAAATGTTTTATAAAAGTTCTGAAAATAATTTCTAATGTCAGGGAGGAGGAAACTTAGTTCTAGTGCTCAAAATGCTTTAATTAGTTTTCCTTGAGTCTGTTTTCTCTGTTATCCCACTACAGCTGAATCAGTTTTATTATCCTGAAGAAATAATTTGCTCTTATTAAGACCAAGTACTCTGTTCAATAATTTAATATGTTACATTCATCTTTAACATTAAAAGGGCTGAGACAAAGTTCAGTGAAATCAATGGAGAGTATGCTAGGGACACCAAATGGCTTTGGATCCTTTTAAGGCAGTTTTAGTCTGAAGAAGCATTTACATTGTGGTTATTATGTGCAGCATTTCTAGCTTGGATATTATTAGAGGTGTAATTATGGTTGTCAAGGGCTCTGTGAGGCCAAATGGCAAGTATTTATGCAAGTCCTTTAGCAGGTGGAGCCTTTTTTAGACAGAGTTCTTTGCTGCCATGGTTGCACTACTACAAATACCTGCCCTTGTTACCTTAAATTTCGTTTACTTATGGTTACACAAGTTGAAGTCACTCCAGTATAGCCAAATTTACTCTCCCTAGAGTTTTCTTGTGTTATGGTGATTTCATTCCTTAAATCAGAGATATATCTCTGTCTGGTTTTCCTTCATCACTGGCTGGATCACACTACTGCTTGTCAGCAGTCACCCGTAACAGACAGTCTTCTCTAGCAGTATTGTCATTTTCACTTACAATCTATTTTCTCCTTTCATTACTCAAAAAGGTTTCAATACTCCTCCTTTTCTGATAGGYAATTTTTGTTCCTAGCCACCTGTGTTTCCCTCATGGATCTGTTAATGGCAATAAATTAATCCCTAGATGCGTTATAGCATGGTTGAGCACCATTGTATTGACAAGTGAGCCAGAAAAGCCYTCCTAGCTCAGTTCCTCAGAGACTGAATATGAAAAGCTATCCTAGAACATCCTACAGTGATATTAGGCAGTATAAAAATCATGGTGTGTGCTGAAAATATTATTCTCCTCCAACTGATAGTGAAGCCTAATGATTATGAAAGGTATTTTGGAAGYGTCCAGTACACTTGTCAGTCTGAGAATCACAAGCAGCTATTTTAATTTCAGGAGAAAAATGAAAATGCCACAATAAGCAACTTATACATTTATTTAACAGGAGAGAAAGACCCTTAACATGTTCATTGATATTCAAGAAGGCAATATCTAATGTCTGTAAGTAATCTTATGTACTCAGCTACAGTCTGTTTTGTTTTGGTCTTGTACGTCCAGTTGAAATTATTTCACCATAATCTAATGGGACATTATCAGCCAGATCCAAAGCTGGATCAGATCAAGATTAATGGTTGAACTCAATCTTAGAAGACTTCTGTATCCTAAATGATCCTGTGGTTCTAAGAAGGGGCAACTTGAAAAGTTTATCTTTTTTTCTCTTTTGCCTTGTACACTATTTCAAAATGTAATGAAAATTCCTCAAGACAGGGAGTTTTGTGTCCTAATTTTCCATTGCTTTAATTTTTATTTCTTTTTTTTTTAGGCTTGTGAGAATTTAGGCTAGACATAAATAATTTTCTTTAAATTTTTTCACAAGTATGAAATCCTTAAATTTTTAAGGAATGCTTTGAATCATGCGAAGGAAGCATAGAGTAATCTGGCTACAAGAACTGGTATCTTGAACRCTGTAATTAATTTTAAAGTCATGCTACTGGAGCCCTTCCCCCATCTGTGTTCTCGATGTGTGGACTTCACGAGAAGTATTGCTACAACCTCTAAATGGAAGGAAAAATGAGGGAACAAATTGAGCAGTTATTAAGAACAGAGCTATTTTCCTGATGAAACATGACTCTTGCTGACAGTGGAGTTTTAAACTACACTGCAGATTTAATAGTCATAAGTTATATTTCACAGGTGATAAGTGATGCTTGAGAAAGATAAATTTTGAAGGGAAAGAAATTCTGTCTGAGTTTGTTCAGACACTTGTGTATTTTTTTTTCTTGGATACCCTTACCACAATATCTATAAGGAACCAATGCCTAGGCTTTGGGGGCAGCTGAGCTTAATTTCTAAGCCTAATGTATGTATGCCCAAATACATTGGAGTTTTCTTCCATACTCCTTGTACCTTTTTATTTTTTTTACTTCAGAACAAAAGGAATGTAAGAATATGTTGATATGCCTACACAGATTAAGTGAATGACATTGATACAACCAATTAATAATGTATATTCTCACTTGAAGGGTTAAAGAAGGCAGCTCTTGATTTATAACACTCAAAATACCTGATGTGAAAGCATGAGCTCAGAAGTCAAAGGAAGCATAGGCAGACTTCATGTCTTACTGCCTATTCTTCTTTGGGAGGTTCTGAAATTTGATTCAAAAAAGATCTTATCATGAGTGCATGTAGGTGAAGATAGGACTTACTATGCATTAATTATAATCTAYCACAAGCCCATCAGAAGGCTATTGCCGGGCCAAAGAAAAATGCCTCTTTAATGTAATCTTGATGGCATACAAATCTGTATCATAGTTCCTGCTATGTATGTAAGAACAAGTGTATTACTGTATAACTGTATTAAAGTAGCTTTTGCAAAACTTCTCAGCTTTTCCACAGGGTTTTAAAAGCTAATATCAGTGTTGATGTAATATAAAAGAAAGATTTTGTTCTTACACTTTTTAAATGTGAAGTGCACGTTTGATATTTTTCATACAATACTGGTTTTTAATGAGGTAAAATCTGTTCAAAGTGTCTGTTTCTTGACTGATAGAAAAGCAGCAGAAGAAATTAGTATTGTGAGAGAATATTATTTGCTTCTCTTGGCACTATTTTTTGGTCTTCATAGCTGAATCCTTTATTATTTTCATCCTTTCTCTATTGAAATCTTAGGGCAGGGAATACTTGTGGAGCAGGATATACCTCCAAGCACACACAGGTGTACTGAAAAGCCTTATGTGTGAGCTCCTGCAGTGATTCTTTAAATCCTTAAGCTAATCTATTGTCCATCTTCTCTATACCCATGCACTGTTCTTCTTTTTCTCTGTTTTTAAGTTGGACAATTCTATTTTCCGCTTCACTGAAATGAGAGTCAAAAGCCTTTGATTTATACCCCCAGTTCTCTCATTTACAGATAGTACCATTACAGGGATTTTTCACTAGCCATTCTGCTTTCAGGTAAGGTTAGAATTGCTCTGGATCTTGACAGCTTTGCAGCAGCAATAGGCTCAGGAGAGCTGCAAGAATGAGTCATGTGTTCTCCAGTGGCAAGTGGGGAGGAATTTGTATTCTCAAGATGTAAGAGGTGGTTTTCTCCTCTTTTATTTCAAAACAAGACTTATTCCTAGTTGTTCTAGCCAACTAAATTGATCAGCACAGCCACTAGTTTTAGGTCAAGACGAAAAGAAATATGTTTTGAAGCRCAAACAAATGCATCACCTTCTTTCCAACAGGAGGACAGCCACACTTCTGTTGGTGTTTTTCATATGTTGATTCTCTTCCCTTCATCTCCACGTTCTGCTGGAAGAACTTGCTGTTACCTGGGGTTCCCAGAAGAAAGTGGGTGCATCCCTTCACTCCYGTGCTCCTTGTCCATCCAACCTCTTTCCATCTGTGGTCCCAGAGGTGTGGAATGCAAGCTCTTCTCTAACACCTGTACTTATGCTCTAAATATAACTGTAAAAGTTTCTTATCCAAAGCCAAGAGGCCTTGGTGAGCCAGCCTTTACTAGCAGTGGGCAGCAGAGTGTTTGCAGAAAGGGACAAGTGTCAGGTCACGTACATGTGGAGAAAATCTCAGAGAGATGCCCAAAAGCTACTGAAAGTTGATAGGAGCTAAGCACTTAACAGATCCTTTCTGCTCCAGCACACCTTGTCCTGAGATAGAGATGTGTTACACATGCAGGACTCAGTGCTTCTAAGCTGTGGTGTGTTCCTGTTAAAAATGAAAGAAAGAAAGGAAAAAACTCAACGACACTGCTTTCCACTAAGTCTAATCCCATTCCTAGTTCATATTTTTTTCCTAGCTAGACTCTTAAATATATTTAGAATATAAACTACAACAGAGAAAATCAAGGGATTTTATTTCAATTCTCTGACAACCTCTGATTTAAATTCATTGCACTGATGCATTAAAAAAAAATAATTTTCCTGTATTGAAAAGGGTTAATAAATGTAGTAAAAGCATTTCTGCTTTACAGATAATAATAGCATTTAACAGCTCCATGAGTGCCAATATTAATGCTATGCTGAGGTATATGGTGATAAGAAAAGCAAAGTTTTTACTGCTTTTCTTAGATGATTTTACAACCAACACTCAGCCAAACTGGGAATAAGATGGCAATGCCACATTCCTTTATGTCCTGCTAGCTGCATGACACCTCTGTTTAATGCACCTACCTCCGGCACACTGAATATATCAGCCTCTTTTAGACACAGCTGCCAGAACTAATGTCAGAGAGGAAAGTGGAAGACCAGGCATAGGCATATCTTTAGGCTGGCAGTCAGAGAAAAAACTCTTTCTGGAATTTTTTTTTGAGGACAATTTATTTTGTAGCATCTCTTTAGGGCAACAGGAAGGGTCAGAAGTTAAATGAGAGAGCAATTTGTTGACAACATGCTGCTAGTGGACTTTGAAGTGGGAAATGTTTCTTAAAAGCAGACCAGATGGAAGTTGATCATTTTGATGCTTGCAGGACACCAAATAGACATATTGTCAATTACCTAAAAGACTGCACAATTTACCAAATATGAGTTGGACAAGAAGTGAAAGAGAAGTTATCCAWATAAGGGAGTTCAATGAACAAGTTAGCCCAGCTGAGTGAAAATCTGTAGCAAGAGATTTTACTTTAAAGCATATTTTTGATCTCAGATAAAAGATGACACTACACAGTGGTGTTTTCTCTTGGTCTTGTTTTTAAGCTGGATTTCCCAACGAAATATTKTTTAAACACTCAGATTGTCTACTTCTTTTCTGTTATCATGCCTTGCCTTTTAAATCAACTGGTGATTTTTGACAAAGGGTCAGAGGTCTCAGATACGCTCTCTTCCTACTCAACTACTGCATACAGACAGTTTGATAGAGAGCTCTCTGCTAATGTCTTCTTGTTGCAGTTAGAGCACAAACCATATCAGGCACCAGTGAGTCTGTACTGATACAGTGTGTCCTGAGAAACAAAGCCAGAGAAAGGCAGGTTTCATTCTTTTCGCTGCCTATGAAGTTTTGTTATTTCCACAATCTACTAAATTCAGTAGCCAGTTCATGCAAAAAGACTATCATATTTATAAAAGTGCATACATTAACAAACTAATTATTTATTGTTGTTATTATTATAATTATTTTTGTTTAAAGTATTTGAAAACTTACTGTGGTACAGACTTACATACACATTTAAGCATCCAAGGAAGAAATGGGCTGATTAATTTTCTATAAAAGTCAAACCCAGCAGATTATTTGCCTAAAATACTGAACTACATGAGGCCATTATACATGATACTATATGGGAAGTAAATGATAGGTGAGCTTGTAATGTYGGCCATGAGCCATCAAAAAACTTGAATCTGTGGTTTTGACCAAAAAAAATCAAGGCAAGTATCTCAGAAAAGCCTAACAGATAAGAAACAGAGAGAGAACTCCTTAAACATTAATGCATTTACACATGGAAGTGGGAAGAAATACATATGAGGAAAAAAGGGGATCATTTTGTTGTGCCTGAGAGCCACACAATTAGAGATACATAAACCAGCAAGCTGACATATTAGTGAAAGATATCAAATGTATCAATCTGACCTAGAAACAGTACAAGCAAACTAGTTTAGACAGCATTAGTGCTCAGCAAATTGAGCTCTGTGTCTGTGTGTGTCTGTGAGTGAGTGTGATACACTCAAGAAGTGCCAGATATTGATGTTAAACTGCAGGCCAGTTGTTTATAGTTTAGGAAATACTTAGCAAAAGACCAACAAGAAACCTGTGAGATTATCCATAYAAGCACGATCCTTGGGGCATCACAAACATCTTTGCATAAAGCAAGACCAGCTGGCAGAAAGGAAGAATAATTTTCTCTAATATTTGAATTTATTAGCCATAAAGAAAGGCTGACATGAAATGTGAGGCATGACTGTGTACAACAGGAGGCAGAGGTCAAACAAATGCTGCATATTCTGAATTCCACAGGAAACACCCCTCCAGAGGACAGCAGTTACAATCTTCAGGGACTGTACTGATTAAAATGAAAGAAGAAAATATAGAGACAGGAGCAGAAGCAGTAGCAGAGAAAGCCAACATATTCTGAGCTGGGTGCTATCAATCAAGTTAGTACATTGCCCCTTAATATCTGGAAATTCAGTTTTCCCTCAGCAGAGCTGACTATGTGTACTTTCCCAGTCTACTGCAATGGAAAGGTCAATCACCTCCAGAGAGCAAGTTGCAATCCTAAACAAATTATATAATTAAGAAATAATTTTCAGAGCACTGTTCTAAGTTGTTTGAGACACAGCCCTATTGAAATTTTTGTCTCTTAGCATCCTTAGGCTCTCAATGAGGTTTAAGGGATTAGTTAAAAATATAGATATTAGAGACCATGTGAATATGGCATATATTCCACAATGTCTGTCCTAAGGCTACAGACCACCAGGCTATTCTATCTAGCAGAAAATAATAAAAAAGCCATTAAACTCAGACCTCACTGAAGTCAAAAGAGAGGAAAAACACAAATCCTCCAAATGTTGATGTGTTCAGTGATGTGTTTCAGTGAGTGAAGTAACTGAATTTTGTACCCTGTGCATTTGTATACCAAAGCACATATCTAAAAAGAGAAGAAGCATAGGGAAAGAAGGAAAAAAGGACAGACCYGAGGGACAAAAAAAGAATAGCTTTGTCTGAGGATCTCAAAGGACACAGTGAAAAGATCCAGATACACAGAGCTGAAGGAGCTCTTCAAAGTCACTGTGAGAAAACCACTTTCTACTCAAGACTATGCTGCCCATACATCTACAGTGCATTGTCTCACACACATAGCCCAGACCCTGCAGACTGAGATGGATGTAGGGGGTGTGGGGTGGGGGCAGGTATGGCAGACTGACAGCCTGAGCACACCAGTGATGAGCAGGAGTTCACCCACCTGCCACTGGCAATATCCTCTGCCCAGGAGGCACTTCACATGAAAGCAAATGAGGTGTTAGCTGACTCAAGCAGTGCAGAGGTCACTGCTGATGAAAGACTAGTGAGCAGGAATTCAGAGGAGCAGCTTGACAGGAATGCAATGGCATGACAGGAGCCAAAGGAGTTGAGCATGCTGCCTGCATCTATTCCTGAAAAACAGAACAGAGGAAGGTGAAGAGGCTCAGCTGCTTTGCATATAACCTAAAGAGAGAGGACTCGGTGAAGGAGGACTAAAGATATCACAGGAAGGTTTTCCAAAAGTGATGACAGTGGCAATGTGCTTTYTGTTGAGCTCTGTCCCACCATTTGCTGGGGGCATGCAGCCCTAGGGCTGTGTCCTGCAGCTGTGGGCCCACACAGCACCTCGTGCGCTGGCACAGGGAGCTCCAAGTGTTTGCAACCACAGCTCAACACGTTATTGTGGGAAGGGAAACCGCTGCTGGAAMACACATGCTTTCTTGAAAGCAGGGAAAGCTGGTGAGAAAGAAGGGTAAGAACAGACTTTTGGGCACACTTTGAAACAAGGCAAAGCTTAGGTTTGCTCAAAACTTTTTTGCCACTTTACTGACAGAAAACAGGATTTTCAGCTAGTTTATATATTCATGAAAAGAACTGACTTCTATAAAAAAGCTTCACATTTTTAGGCAGGGGATTAGGAGAAGATGTAATTTTTCATGCAGCTGAAAAGACTACAAACACTTCTTGATTGCACTTAATGTTGTCTCAGTGTAAAGAGCTGCCAAAATTTTCCCTATCACCTCCATGATTGAGTACAGAAATGAACCGCAAGCCAATGAAATCTATTTTAAACAAAGCCTTGTAGTCAGCAGTGCCAAAACACATCTTTATCTTTAAAATAATAAATAACATTGACAAAATTTGCAAAAATAGGAATGATTTTGATGTCATGGCCCAGTTCAGGGAAAATATGTGTCAAAATACCTGAATGACCTTTTGAAAATATTTTGTGCAAAAAAAAAAACGAAGTTGAAATCATATCCTTACCCTTAGTTAGTGTCACTTTGTACAGATAAGCAACAAACCACTTGTTCTTAGGTCTGGAAAAGAATGCAGCCAATAAATATCAGATYCATTATTTCTCCTTTAACAAGCAGTGCAATATTTCAGCCAAGAAATCTCCAGCCACTCTCAATTGTTGCTAGCAGCCAAATCTAATCTAAAGACTGAGGACATGGAAGAAAGTGGGATACAATTTCTGTCTTATCCTGAAGTCTATACCAAGAATAGCCTTCACTTGATCCAGAAGAACAGTTTATGGCTCCAGGACCTGAATACCTTCCCTGTTGCTCACTTACATGCTTTGCTTGCAGGAAATCAGGTTCCTGCTGCCAATTATGTTCATCATCATCACTCATCCACAGAGTCTTACTAATCTGAGAGACTTTTGTTAGTCTGAGTGTGTGTTGCTACCCTGAGTTGGTATTTAACTTCTTCCCTGCCAGGTCATGGTATGTGGTCAAAAAGCACACACATCTCTAGGGATATGGAGGGGCAGAAAATTGATGGGTGAATGGGTCAGCTGGAGACGCTTCTTCCCTGCCCCACCATGCTTTAGTCATGTCTGCCACAGTCAGTCATGTATGTCAAGGTCTTTTTTCTTGAATAGCACCTTTAATTTCCCAAAGGGTATCTAAAAATACCTAAATAGAGGATTGGTATGAACACTCCAGTTCTGAAATGAAGAGGTCTGTTTTCTATTTTATTTCTCAGTTAGATACAAAGCAGTGGAGTGTAACTGCTGTTGCTGTGCTGAGTCGCTCTTACACTGCCCAGCACACACCCCTRTGCTAGAATGATGTTTACGGAGGGGTCAGAAGTAGCAGGCTTCTGTAGAAAGAAACTGCATTATGTATGGTTGGAGGTCGACTCTTGAGTCTCGGAGTTTGGCTCCTTTGAACTCCACTGCTGGGATCTCCCTAGCTTTTAGACTTCTCTTTCTGATGGAAATGTCCAACATCTTAAATCAAGGCTGTATTTCTTTCCTTGCTGAAAAAAAGAAAGTGGGGTTATGAGGGGAAGTATTGTCCTTCCTTGTTTTGAGTCACAGTGGAATAATGCCTCCAAGCAGCCTTTCCTTACTGTGGCTCCCAAATAATGCTGTCAGCAGAACAAGGGGCCCCAGGAAATAAGACACAAATATTCTCAGGTGCATGAAATAATTCTTTCATCATGCTCAGCATGTCTCAGAGGTGCTCTTTGTAAAAGTCAAATATTGATTTCTATGTAGGTGGATATCTRTGTGGATAGATATCTGTGTAGGCACCCAACTCTTGCAGACAAGCTTCATGAGATATTTGCTGTCTGAAATGTGAAAGCCACTTTCAGTTACTTCCCCTTTCCTATTCAGATTTTCCTTAAGATTTTTAGTTGGTTGATAATTTTGCTTTTAATTTGCCTGCCCTTGTGCTTAGATTTGCTAACCCCTCTCAGGCCTGGCTTTGGTTGTACTGCCAATGAGCATTAACATACGTAAGATTACTCAGATATAAAGGTGTTTTCAGAGAAAGAGGCTCCTGCCATCTGATGGCTGTGACAATTTATAGAGATCATTTCCATGTTTTCCATGGCAGAAAATTCCTTGAAAGAAGAGGAAAACACAAGAAACACAAGAAAAGGGCACTGTAGTAACACAACGAGCAGAGCTGGTCCTTGTTGAGCTAAACCAAAACTCTGTTAAGAATGAAGTTTGGCAGCTTCATTTTGGTATCTCTTCAGTTGTTTTTGGCATGCTGGAATTGCTTGCAGAGTGAAATTTAAGCAAAAAGCCCTGTTTTGTCCTTTTCTCTTCATAGAAGTCCAGCMACTGCCCTGTCTCCATGAAATGATATGAAAAGGAATCCAGCTCTGAGACTTCCTAAGCACAATAAATCTATTTAGCTCCCAGAATACAATGTCCAGAGTCCAGGCCCCAATTTCTGTCTCTGAAATTTCCAGTTACTGAATTAAAGTGACAAGGTCTGTCTGGGTGATGGTGCTAATCATCACCTAAGCTCATTATCTAAGGATGGTGATGCAACACACCTTTTTTTCCCATCTAAGTGGCCTTCTGAAATTTTGAGATTCTCTTTCTTTCATGTGCTTTGGATTTATTATATAGAAGGTTAGCTTCTTTGGGGAAAAAAGTCACACTTTTCTCCAGGTGCAGAAGGTGTATTTTCCTATGCCTATTTCCAGCGTGAAACCTGACAGTGGTTAACTGGGTAGCACCTTGGYGGGTCTTGTGTTTTGCCACCCTCACTTTTTACTGTTACTCTGATTTCATTTACGTTGCACCCATTGGCCACAAGTCTATGGTCCAGCYTGCGGGACCCAGGGAAAAATAGCTCCTAAAAATCTAGTTTTGGGTTCTTCCCAGACTGTCTAGCTGTTCCTATTTGGCTTTCTGTCCTGTGTGTTATTTTTGTGTACTTTTCATTTAAGGGTAAGTATTTACTTCTGCTTTGCARTGATTTGTAGCAGATACCTGGGTCTGTTCACTGACATTTGAATGAGCGAATCCTTTCTATCTAGAATTATTCCCATTGCTGAGTGCACTGGAATCTATTCCCTGAGTACTTTGCTTTGGTCATATWACAGTTAGTCACTGTATTTTACTCTGGCTGCCTCATTTCTGGGAGCTTGCTTCAGACTCCATTGAGTTTATTGCCTACACTGTGTCAAACCACAGTTCATTATTGTCATCATTTTATTAAAATAGTCTCTAAGTGCACCAGATTCTGAACACTTGACTGCAATATTCCACGGACATCTACTTTATTTTTATATTGGTCAAAGCCAACAGGAAAGCTACCATTAACAGCCAAKCTAGCGCCTTTGTGAAGTGCTTCCATGCTTTTCCAGTGCCTGGCAGTTACTTGTTGGCCCTTAAATGCTGTATCTTGGCCCTTGGTACACATTGTTTTTGCATACCAGAGGTCAAACACACTTCTATTGCACAGGAAGCAGCATTAAACTAGCTGAAATCCAGTTCTATATTTAGAGCTTCATGCATTCTTTATAAGTTTTGTGTTATCTCTTCTGATCTGAAAAGGAAAGYGATGCATTTGGCCTTTGTGCCATATATTAAACTCTAGAGTGTTAAATAGAAAGGGGAAATGCGTATGAGTCGATAAGCGATCTTTAATATGTAAAACGTGCTGCTTATGTTCTTCAGATCTATGGGAGAGATACTGTCTGGTTTGTGCGTAGCACAACAATTCAAAACTGTGTGTATTTCAATGCCAAGCTCATAGGGATGCAATACTGAAATGCAGACTCCTGAGAACTTTACAGCAAAGTAGGAAAAAGTCAAAGAGAAAGAGCGTTTGTGAAGTGGAGGCAAAATATGGAATATTCTTTTAGCATTTGTGTTCTGTTGATATTTTATTTTTTTCATACAGCCTGAATAATAAAACTGTGGAGCATTTGAGACCCTGTCATGCCTKTAAGTTGAGCTTTTCCAGGGAAAGTGGGAAAACATGTGTACAGTAATGTTTAGCTTGTGTGTGAATAACTGTTAATGAAATATAGTCATACTGAAGAATSTCATTTTAGTGTGAGTGAAGCTCTTCAAATAATCATGTCTGGATATTTTTAATAGCTCTTGGTAATATCTTATCCCCTTCCACTCTAAGTGCCTTTGAAAACCCTCCAAGTGCTCCACGAAAATGCTTTAGAGCAGAGCTATATGTGTAACAACATCAGGTATTATCAAGAAAAACTTAGATAAGAAAGGACATTCAAACCTTATACTTTCCAGTCTCCTGTGAATAAGATCCACTGGTTTAACCGCAAAACTTAGATGGAGGACTAAAAATATGCAACCTCCTTACCAAACCCACTATAAAGGAATTCATTCCATTAGGTTTTTGAGACAAAGTACAACAGCTTAATCATTGGGTAGGGCTGGTAAGTTGAGCGTGAGGAAACAAAATCATGACCTCAATCACACGAGCACCATCCAAGTGAATAAACTGGCAAAATCTGGTGTTTGAGGCCCTGGCCTAAGCAAACACAATCAAACTCCTAAAGTAAACAAGAAAGTGAAATTTCTTTAATAGGTCAGCAATGAGTTTAATCAAAGAACAGAACCTTATAAGCCTAATTTTACTTCCATATCTTGTAAAAAAAAATTACAGTCATAATAATAGATTCCTTTCCCTGACACTGATTTTACAGCAACTCTGAGTAATTACATACATCTGGTGATAACTTTAAAAACTGCAGTTATAAAAGGAGCTAAACTGAAGACTTCAGATTCCCTGAGCTATAATAGATCAGGTTTTGGACCCATATCTGTTGTGCCACTCTTTAAAGGACAAATGCTTCTGCAAATTTGGAAAGACTCAACTTTAAATTTACTTATAACATTGTTATTATTAACGTCTTAATTTCCAAAATGGTGAAAAAGCAACATGAAAGTTTTTGCTGCACACCTCTAATTAAGTTCAGCCCAAGAGCCGCCAATATTGTATGGTAGAAATTTCACATCACAGTGAACTTGGCTGGGCTGATAGTTGACCGTCACAGATGAATATTTACAGAAGATTTCAAAAGTCCCCTCCCCATRTATATTTTTATGAAAAGCTAATAAAAAAGAAAGTGTAAAGTATACATTTTTCATCATATAGTTCAGAAATCTGTCAAGCACTGTTAGCTGGCTCATCAAACCCTGACCAATAATCCATCTTCCATGCTCAACTCAAATATCCCTGACATCTTGGTAGTGTCATATAGCTGTCATTTTTCAAGCTATCCATCAAAGAAGAGTTTCCTTCCTTTCCCAAAACAGACAACCCCTCTCCCTCCAGCCACCCTAAATTTCCAGACAACGTTAGGTACTGGATTAGTGCTTGATAAAGAAATGGGCACCTCAGGAACCATGTGCTCCCACCATATCATGAGGTTTTGGCAATGCTTGTGTTGATTCCTTGCTATTTATCTTGCCATTGTGCTCTTATCTGAATGCCTCACAATATTTTGGGTACTCAGAACGACTCTGTGAGATAAAGGACAATTCCTCTGTCCCTCCTTTGGCAACTAGATCTGAAATTTGGAAAGGCATTTAATACATTTTATGCTGGGTCAGAGGCAACTAGGGAGAAATGGAAGGCGGAGGGCTGTTAACGATTTTAAGTGCTCTGACAGTTCTAATGCAACTCTAGGTCTGACCTCATTATATTGTGAAGCCACGGGACTTGTAGAATCATAACAGATTCATTAAGGTTGGAAAAGATGTCTAAGGTTATCGAGTTTAACTATTAACCTAACACTGCTGGGTCCACTCCCAGCAGTGAATGCTGCTTATCTGTATACCTGGCAGGGAGAGGGAAAGAGTGATCAGAGGCTCCCAAGGGAGCCATCATTAGCTTGCCCAGGCACTCAGTGCTACAGGCTTGAACCATTTTCATGCTCTCTTGGAAAGGTGGGTCCCTGAGGAGAGAACAATCTCTTATACTGCTGGACCTCCTCCTCTCTTGGCTCACCAAATTGTGTTGTACATGTCTTGTGCCTCTCAGCTGTAGGAAATGCATGTAGAGTTGTAAGAGCCAGCATCTCATGGCTAATTAGTCAGATCCCTCATCCAAGAGAGCTGAAACCCAGGTGATAAACCAGGGGCTCCCAGATGAATGTTTCTATCTCGACTTCAGTTTCCTGTACARCACAGTCCTTTGCTGCCAATGCCCATGATACTAGAATTTCCCAGCCACACCCTGCATGTTTAKGAAAAAGAGAGGAGAATTGCAGGGAAAGAGTTGCACAGAGCTTAATTTCAGCCCTTGGTACTACTGAGGTGTAGGCAGCTTCACACCAAGCCACACTGGGGATCTCCAGCACCAGGATTTTCACTACCAGAGCAACTTGGCCCTGAAAAGTATCTTCAGCAGCTGTTGGGAAGCATGGAAGTCCTGCATGATGATTTTGGGGAAAAAGTGATTTTGCRTTATTTGTTTTGGGAAAATACCTCTTGTGGCTCATGGATGTAGGGTCACACAAAAACATAAAACCATAGCAGAGTGCCTGGGAGTCCAGCCTAGACAGGCCTCCATTTTCTGGGCTTATTTATATTTTTCTCACTTGACTACAGATGTGACTGATTATTTTATATAACTAATTGCAGGGCAAGGGTTTTTTTTGTATTTCTAAAAGGTATCAGAAATCATTTGAAGAGGTGAACAGAAAGAAAATCTGTATGCTTTGGGTCTGTCCACTGAATTCTATAGGAGGCACTAGATGTTGTATGTAGAGACAGATTAGCAGGGCAGAATATCTCCCTTATGATGCACATGCACGTGCATATGGTATATGCAGTACAGAAAATAAACTTTTTTACATGTCTCTKTTTTTGCATGTTTGGTGATCTAGCATTCAAAAGATCTGTATAAAAATTCAGTCTTTGCCCTTTACCTGACAAGTAGTAAACCCATTCTCAAGTCAAGACAAAATTCTTTTGCCATACACTCAACCCCTTCATGGGGTCATGGAGCTGGGTAATAGAATGTAATTAAAAACACATTCTAAAATTATTGTTAGAATTTTTCTTCTGAAGTACTTTCCTGAAAAGCCAGTCACCTCACTAGCATCAGTCCAATTACAGGACCCAGGGGGAAGGAAAATTATAAGTAATAATTTTAGAAATAGCCCCAGGATGCACTTTGTGTGCCTCTGAGCTAGGAAAACCCCAAAGGGCATAAGTCTGGAATATAGTAGCTGGCTCATCCCCAGGCAGAGCTGCAGTCTCACTGAAAGCCTGACAGACACACTGAAATGCATATATCACAAAAGCATCAGCAGTAGCACTTAGCCATTCAGATCTAGTTCTGAAAAATAACTTGATTTCAGGAGAGAAAAATGGGCAGATATTTTTGGGGCTAAATACTAAATGTAATTGAGGCTCTGGTTCCATATCCCCTTGGAATGATTTCTTCATGATTATTGTTCAATATAATGACCTTAACCCTGTTCCTTTAATGGCCTAAAGTGAAATGTAAGTTTGCAGAATGAGTGGTCATGGTCCCAACCAGACTTGCAGAGGCCACAAKATCACAGCCATACATACATTTTTGTAGCTGTGGCTCCTGGAACAGCACTCATTAGTGAGGACTGTAGGGACTTTCATTATGAAAGAGGATATTGTTTAGTGAATGTTTTCTTAATGCTACCAGGTAGGACAAAGCATGCTTGTCTGTTTATGCTTATGCTTTCAGCTCTATTTGACAAATCAATACTGGAAGAGTTTTCTTCTTCCATTTTAATTCTTAACTTTCCTCRCTCCAGTGTGAAGTAGGATGGAGAGGAGAGAAAGAGGCACTTAGCATTTGAGTTTTGGAACCAGCTCTTGTAAATCTCAGCAGCCAGCCGGCAGCTGACATATCCTAATGAGAATGATCCTTTGCTGTGAACAGCCAAGTTCCTTCTTCTGGGCTCTGCTGCTGCCAGCATTCTGCTACAGAGACTCTCAGGGGCAAAAGATATGTTAGAAAATAGTAGCAGAAAGGGAAATTTTATTGGCTGCAAAGCTGTCAACCCAAATCAGATATTAACTTCCCTTCTTGCTTTCAATTTAGTGGAAATAAGCTAAGGATTTGAAAATGTGACTTTTCAAATCAAATATGATCCTATTTTTTCACTCCCTGTGTTAAAATGTGCCATTATATTAATGCTGTCTTGCTTTTAAGTTTCTGAAGTGAAAGAAAAAGATTTTATTTATAATAGACTGGAAATGTAACAACACAAGAGTCATTTGCATCTGCACCTGAAACTTCCTTCTTCTCCCTTCCCTCAACACACTCCATTCAAATCCACAAAGGTGTTTTTAACCTTTAGCACGAGAGCTTTTTGTGTGGTCAAATTGTTTTTTCCATGGCAGTAATAATTCTGCCTGCTGTTAAGCTTTCAACATGGAAAAGCGGGACATATTCTTATATGCCTTTTTTTTTTTTTTTGGTTGGTTGTTTTTTTCTAATTTTAGATTAAAGAATTAAAGTCAGAGCTCCACAGGGAACAAGGGGAGAAGTTGTCTGTATAGATACATGGCTCTTCTTCCATGTGTGGGGCTTCCTTCAGCACTGCAGATCTGGAGGCATGCAGCATGACTTCCCAGAATTTCCATGATGTTTGGAGYTCTCCTTAGGCTTCAGCTGTGGGAAGGAGGCAACTTTCCTGGCAAATTCAGCTCACCTCCTTTTTTTCACAGCAAATTCCAAGTACTGCAGGTCTCTGCAGAGAGCAGCCTCTGCCATGGGTGCACATCTCTCAGCTGGAGACTGAAGGTCGATAGAGAGTATAATTTATAAACCCTTGTGACCTTTAACCTAACATCTTGGTTGTCTTTATGGGGAATGTGTGAACCAAAAAGAGTCCACAAATTTTATTTAAGTGCTTGGGTTTGGCAGTCCTGAGCAGACAGGTAGGCAGACATCTGATATTTAAAATACATTATACATAAGAGACAGCCTCAGCTCTGTACACACTGCATAGAGGGAGAAGCTGGCTGGAGGCCCTGTGTTCTCTCTATAAATTGCCAAAGGGAATGAAATTCAGAGTAAATGCTCAGACTTTTTGATTAAATCAATCCATTGCCACTACCCAATTAATCTTGTGTTCTCTTTTATTGTAGCATGTTATACAGCAATAGTGGATGCCATAAATAATCCCTATAATCTTCTGGACCTCTAGGTGAAGTAAGGATATCATTATCTTCAAATTTTCCTACTTTTGTTTTTACTTCAATCAGGTCTTTAATATCTTTTTAAACGTCTTTTCTTTTCTATTTACTGCATGAGAAAGTACAGGAACTCATTCTAGAGATGCTTATATATTTGTGAATGATGTAGGTGTGTAGTCAAGGTGAAGTGGATGCCTTGTTAAAATAAAATTGCTTTACAGGGGAGCTACCTGTGACAGAAGAAATAGCAAAGAGTAGAGAGTAAGATTCCTGGACTTTTTTACTTCTGTGCCCTTTTCTCTATTAATCAATTTTCCTGCTGGGGAGCAGGCCATTGTTTAATTTAGTGATGCAGTCTACTAGCCCTGTTGTCAGAACGGGTGGATAACATTATAAATTAAAATTTCTGTTTGGGGAAATGGTGCAACAGGCCGTGGGGTTGCTTCAGGCTCTTCAGGCACGGAAGGAAAATTGAGAAACTAAGTCGTACTCAATCTTTCCCCCTATCAGAGGAACATAGAAAYGTTCTTAAAATTGCCCTTGTAAGTTTGTCACACTGAAAAACCAGTAATCAATCCTATATATRTATTTGGTCTGCAAATAGTAGTGCAGGCACTCAGAGCTGCCCAAGTCATCACTTCTTTGGAGGTCTCTGGAGTTGCACAGCCTGTCCACTTTCCTCATCCCCAAGGCATCAGTGAAAAATGCTTGATAAAGTTATAAGCCCATTTAGGTTGGAGGCAGACAGTCATCCTGGCCTAGTGCCCATCACAAAAGTAAATAAGAAAGTCTGCAGAAAATTCTTGGCCATAAAATATACACACAGGCACACACACACACTCACTCTTGGAAGAGACAGAAAGACCTTTCAGCCTGTCTTTATCAGTTCAGTAGTTTGCAAGAAAATCAGGCAAGACTCAGAATCAATAGCTGACCACCCAGCTCTGAGACCTTGTGCACTGTGCACCTTTATGTGAATGGATGTGCTGGGAAAAAAATATCTGCACATGGATCAGATGTCCACAGCCTGGCCTTTCCTGGAGGCACTTCCTGAATGTCCAGCCAGTCACACTGGTAGACAATTTCCACTGCTAATTCTCAAGAGTTAAGGCTTGTATCAAGCCAAGTGTGAATTTTCCTCTTAAGGAAGGCTTGGTTTTGCCAAGAGGAGCGCTGTGCCTCCGCTGCCCAGCTGGGGCACAGCTCCTAGCTGAGCACGCTTGGATGTGAGCACAGCTGTGAGCACAGCTCCTTGAGGAGAAGTTCAGGTCAGCTRCAATGGGACAGCTCAGGCCAGCATCATCTAAAGCGACAGTGACAGCCAAATGGGATTGTGGCAGCAGCATAGACCAAATCAGAAACAACATTTACAAAAAACTAAATAAAGTGGTTGGGCCCACAGGCGATGTGTAAGACAGCATTTGGCAATTGCTCTTTTTAAGGAGGTATATTTTAATGGTATTTTTATATYATGCAGATATTGCAAATATGAATTGCTCACCAGTGAACACTCATTTTGCAAAGATTCCAGCACTAACCTGATCCCACTTTTTCACATAAAAGGAATACATTACTGAAAAAATAGGACTTTCTCCCACATGGTCAGGTTTTAGCAGAAATTAAAATCTTAAATATCTCCCATTTATTGCTCTCTTAACTGGTGAATGAAAGAAAGCCTGGAAATATGCCAGTTAGCAACTGGTGTGCAGGAGAGTCAATGTCTTTTTTAGTTGGTTTTTAAGACAGATCTCTTTAGCTTGGTAACTGTGCTCATGCAGGATTATCTTGAATAGGAGAGAAAAAAAAATCATTATATCTTTATCATATTATAACTTAAAATTTGTGAGTTTTGGGGTCTCAGCCAGACTGGGGCTTTATTGCGTAAGGCCTGGTGCAGACAGGGATTTATGAGCAGTCACAGGCTTTGCACTTTTAGTCTGAACATTTTTTTCTGAAAACTATAGCTGCCTCACAGAGATTACTGCCTGAAAATCTCACTTTATTTTTAAAGGAGTATGTTTCTCACCCACAGTGCCTGGAAATGAAAGTTCTAAATGCTCCAGCACCAGAACACACATAAAAAGACTGTAAAATGAAATTGTCTGCTTTCATGGTGTTAAGTCAGTCCTGTGATTGATTGAGARTGGAGAGGGTGTCAGGAAGGGAAGGTGTTATTCAAGGTTTCTGAATGCCGGAGTTGGGCAGCATGTCAGGTCGTCCTGCTTCTTCCCATTACAAAATTTAGCAATTTTAAGCAAACACCATTTTAATCAGACCATCTGCAGCCAGAATATTGGCCAGTTCTCTGACACCAGCATCTCTGGTCTGCTCTGTCATGGCATAACAGAATACTGGAACCCAGGGATTTTCAGGGATGTTTCATATGCTAAAAAATGCAATTCACATTCGCACATAATTGTGTGTTTCTGTTTCTGGTCTTTRTGGGAGCTCTTTCTTCAGTGTCCATCCTAGGTTACTTTAGCTTGTGATGCAGKTTTGAGTTGCCAYTCACTCAGAACTCACAACAGATCTAGGCAAAATGACTGCTGTTCACCATGAATGAGGAACACTAACCCCCATTTCCATCATAATCAAGACACAAAATTAGCTTTCATTCACTCATAGTCACCTTCATTTCAGCAGCTTGGTCTTTTGAGTGGACCAGCCTGATACCAATGAATCACACAGTTCCTGATGCTTGTTCTCCGCATAATTGCTACCACAGCATTTGTCAGGCATGACCAGACACTATTCCTTTCCTGCTTTGAAGATGAGCCATACTGCTGTTTGCTGGACCTCTTACTTCAGTATTCAGGCCCCACAGTTCAGAGAAAAACAGCTTACATATGTTTTGCTTTCTGACAGACTCCTTTGGCCACTGCTCAGAAACCTCTGAGTTATAGCCAGGCACCAAGCCAGGATGGCTTTTGGGTCAGCTGGTATGGACTCTCCATGACTAAGTCAGAGCTGGAGGAGGCTCTGGAGGTTGAAAAGTTATTTTTCACATAAATCCCCTTGTGAGGCTTATCTTGGAGTTAAACTTTGCTATCTGAGCAACAAGGTTAATCTACTAAATTGGGCTWGAAAAGACAAGATTTAGGCAAATGAAAGGACACAGTTAACAAATGAAATTAAAAAGAGAGAAAACACATGATATGTTCTTTTTCTACGGGTAATTTTTTTTTGAAAGGAGAGAAATTTTTGAATGTTTTAAAAATTTTGCTTAGTTTCTCTTTCAAAGAAAACAGAATAATCRTTTATATCTCCAACAAGATCATTTTTGGAACCTTTCAGACACCTTCTTCTGTGTTTTTGTTGCTCCTTTTTTGTCTGTTGTGTGGGTGGGTTGGTTGTTTGGTTGGGTTTTTTCCTTTGTGCTTTGTGCTGTATTTATTTGATTTTTCACTCATCTTCCTATATTTCCTTCTGGGCTGGAAAGCTAGTACTGCCTGTTGACATCATCAGCCACTTTCTCAAATGTTGACCCCAGACTCTTTTACAGGGTTGTTTTAGGGTTCTTCATGGGAGCAGGATACTGCAAAGAGCATGAGGCAATCGTGGAGGTGGGAACTCTTCTACTTGCAAGTCASAATGAAAACTGGGAACACCTAACACCTGTGCAGACAAAGATGGACTGGAAAATATTCTATTCATGCCCATTTGTCCTGAGTTTCTGTTTGTTCTTCACCATTGCATTAGCTATGTTTTTCCTTATTGTCTTTTTGGATCAGCAAAGCAAGTAAATATTGATCAATGGACTTGATKTTTTCACTCTGTCTCCTTATGCTGGTAGAACCAGAGTTACAGTGGCCAAGAGGACTATTCTATCACCTAATTMATGTAGTTTGGTTTAATGAACTTTAGGAATGGCATACTAAATCCTGCCCTGTGTCACGTCATTGATGTTGGATCAGTTTAATGAAAGCACATGAGAAGGGCACAACAGAACATTCCTTCCTCTGGTATTCACTTCYCTCTGCTGCCATGGAGCAGTTTAGGAACCTCCTGCACTGGAGACTGTGCTCAGTTTAATAGCCACTGCTGAAAGGAAGCTAGATCAGGGCAGAAGCCCCCTGGGTTTCAACACACTTAGGTGCAKGCCTAGCTCACACCAAGGGTGGAACCTGCTCTGCTTGTTTGTGAAATGACCTAGGGATGTACAAAGGTCCTCTCTCTCAAATCCATCACCTGGTGTCAAAGTAGGATTACATCCCCTCTGCCACAGCACACCCAGGCCAGCTGGTGAGTCATTTCTGTTTGCTCTCACACGGCCACAGGCTGCTCCAGCAGCCTTTTCCCCTTTCATGGSGCAGGGAGTGGCTGTTTGCTCTCCTAGCAGCACGGTCCGGTAGAAAAGGGAGCTGCATGTAAAGAAAGGCATTTATTGTAGCTTGTGTTTGCACTGAAAATTTTGAAAGCAATGCAAACAGGGACATCAAATATGAGCCATATCTCAAATATGGTCTCAAGTCTGACAAGTGTGAGAGAGAGATGACCTCTACCTTGCTAGATGTTAGCGTTGCTAATAGGACTAACAAAACATCTGCAGTTGTGCAGAGACATCATGATGGATGGTAAATTTTCCACTCACAAAGTTCTTTCTTTTTTTTCAATTTGAAACAGTGTGTCATTTAATCCCTGATTGTATCCAGTGTTTGTCCACAGCATGCCAAACTGTACATCATGGATGCTTTTTCTTTTTCCTAAAGAAACTATAAAAGTTATATGGGAAGCAAACAAGAACATAAATAACCCAAAATTTAGAAGGCAAAGCCCTTCACTTTGAAGACATGACTGGTAAATGTTAGAAATAGGCTATATTACTATATATCCTGTAACTTCCACAGAAGCAGAACAACAGAAAAGCCRAATAGTGAAGTTAGAGTGGGACAGGACAAATAATCAAGAAAAGTCAGCAGGAAAATTAATCTCTGTGAAAACTCTTTGTAAAACTAAGAATCAAAGAAAATATCAGGAGAGAGRTCATCTGTAAAAGATATAGGAAATGAAAAATTGAATAACCTCAAAAGGATAGTAGTCTGAGTTTACATGATTTGTACTTGTTTGCTTCAGTGATTATAACATTGGTCACAGGGCTCTTCAGTCATGTAGTGAAGCAGATGCTTTCAAAACACACAGCAAATATACATGAAGATTTGCTGTTGTGGTTGTCCTAAATAAGTGAAAGACTTGAGAAAGCAGGCTTTGGCTAAGTTTGCTCTGTCCCTCATATGTTCTCTGGTTCCTTGTGTCAGGACCCTTGAAGGATGCTGCTCATTTTCTTAGCAGGATTAAGGTGCTGTGCATTGCCTGGCATTATTTTCCTCAGAGGACTATGATCCTACAGACTGTACATCTCATGATTTTGAAGAAGGAGCATCTGAAATGAGTAACTACTTGGGAAGGGGTCTCAGACCTTTTCACTCACAAGACAATCTTCTATGTCAGCAAAGTAATTAAGTCTAAAARAAAAGAGTGAGCTAAATAGCAAGGGGGCTAAAAGCAATACAGAGAATCTGTTCAACTGAAGATAAAGAGATCAAAGAGAAAGGCATTTTTTGAACTAGAGAGACTTTTGGAAATTATATGTTCAAGTCTTCTGATATTTCTTAAATTCTTGTCGTAGAACTGATCTGCTTTCAGACAACACTGAAATGCTGCAAACATCCTTTTGGGTTTTGGTGGAAATCTTTATTTTGCAACTTCTGTGTTTAGGTGACCAGATGTAGAGAGGCACAAAGAAAATATCCTTTGAAAACTTCTCAGTTTTACTTAAGATAGGCAGATACAGCTGTGTCCAAGTTTTCAGTATAATTTGTACTTTTCTCTACTTTCGACAGGAAATTCCTTGAAAATTTTGAACACTGAAGTTAACTAACTGCAAAGGGAAACTCTCCTTGGCTACTGGCAGGATTTTAGGAGTCTATGCTGCATTTTTCCAAACCTTGACCAAAACTCCACTCATATTCAAATCATGGTCAATGAGCAAAGCCAGATCTTTAAAGCAGACAAATGAAGATTTMTCATCCTAGTCCTCCTTTGCCTCAGTCCTAGGAGGATGCTTGGTCAGCTGTTCCTGAGTTACAGGAAAAGCCTTGGCAATTCAGACATGTCTGTCACAGACTATGAAGAAATTCTGCCATATGCAGGCTGCCACTTAAATGTAGAAGAGAGCTGCATCATTGCTGACATCACACGGGGAAAACAGGGTGAATCTGCAAGCCACCTTTCTCTTTTGGGACATTCTAGGAGCACTCCCTCACGTCTCGAAACGAAGAGATATGCACTGCAGCCATTGGGGCTGCTCACAACCTGCAGGCAACGCACCTCCTGCAGGCACATGCAGGACTGCAGCAAATGCAGCAGATGTGCCTGCACTTGTTTATTGTTACAGCCAAGTGCTGTGGGGTCAGAGAAGGAGTTGGCAAACTGCAGACACATTAAAGTCTGTTTTGGGTCTTGTGTTTGTTCATGTTTTACTCGGGCATGCTCAGAGTTCTCCCCTCTTTCTGTAGCAAGGGCCACGATTTACAGCAACATGGAAAGGCAATCTTCTAGACTTGCCCCAGTTGGATTGCACACTATGGAAAATCTGTTTAATTATGAAAAATTAAAGACAAGGAGGATGTGTTTAGACTGAGAATGTAGACATTTTCTTGGCTAGAAGCAAAGCTGAACAAAATGGGTAAGAATTCTAGATCAGTTGTGARGGATTTATTTACATTTTTTAAAAAGCTACACATGTTTTCACTTAAAGCTCTTGGGAGAGTCATTTCAAAGACTAGGACTCCTGGCTGTTTGCCTTCTTCTCTTCTTCCATTTCCCCTGCTTGCAACTTGAACATTAATGTAGAGACGGTGTAAAAGAAAATGCATGTCAGGTGTGACATATCAAGTGACACAAAAGTTCAGTCTCAAGAAACAAATTTTAAATTGATCAAGTACTATGAAGCCTTTTAGTAACCCTTTTTAGTGTCTTTTGCAAAGTTCAGGCCACAGGCATTTTCCAGAGAGTTTCTAGTCTTGCTGCCAATGAGTATTAAAATGTATAACCATAAGGTGTATTCTTTCTGAGCACTTCTGAATCAAAAAATGAAAAGAAATATTCCAACATTTTTTCACAATAATTTTTCTTTAGGGCTTTTTTTTTTTTTTTTGGTTTGGTGGTTTGTTGGGTTTTTTTTTTTTTTTGCTTCTACTTTCTTTGCTATATCTTTAATGTGGTTTACACTTAATCTCCTCTGTAAAGCCTCAATAATCCTTACCCTACCTTCCTGGAACACCAAAACCCAGCAGTATAGTTGATCTGCAGGGCCATTAGAGCTATTCATCACAAATGACTCAGCACAGTTTAAACAAGAAGAGAGAACAGATACACATGCCATCCCCAGTCAGATTAAATGCTGCCTGCCCTAAGGTTCTGTCTCAGCAATGTAGGCCCCATGACCAATTCTCATGATAACACGGGGGAAAAAAAGTCAGTAGAGGAGAAAACTACAGCAAGGGAAGGGGGTGGTCTGGATTTCTTCAGCCAAATCTTCCTCCTTTAGGAGGGATGATGCTTGTGTCACAGAGTTCTCACTGCAGCTAACCTGTGGAGCAGAGCAAAGCATTACCCTACCTATAGTTTACCCTCCCTAAAGAGCTGTTGTTACTACAGACTCTCCTTAGCCTCTGAATGTAAGGTCAGAGCTCTTATCCATAGCTGTGAATCTGGACTGCAAGGCAAGGTAGCTGGAAACTGATTATTGTCTGAGAGCTCTGTGACAGCCAGTGGAAGAATGACCAGGAGGACAKGGAAGGAGGCACTTTCACATATGTGATTTTTGATACTGTGAACTTCAGAAAAAAAGTGCAAAACACTCAAAAAGGGTTTTAAAGCCCTTTTTGAGTGTTTTGAAATTTCTGTGCTAAGATAATGCTGTATATCAAAAATAAATTCCAATTTTCCTGAGCACTCCTTGCTGCTTGGCACGTGATCTATGCAGACTCAAGACAGCCAAAGAGAATTTACCTTGAATTTCAAATGCAACAGCAAGATTCTCAAAGAATGGTAAAAACAGGCATTTTGGGCTTGTAGTCATTATGAGATCTCAGAAGATTTGGGGCATCTTTTTAAGCAGCAGACCTTCACATCTGTACTCATGCACCCGTAGCAGGGGCAGGTAACAGCAGTGAGCAGAACTAGGACAGTGGTTTTGCTGATGATCATAGTGGATAGAGATATCTTTGATAACTAAATTGTACACTTCAAGCCCCATGGAGCCAGGCAGCTCAGCCACCCTCAKCTCAAGGATGACTTTTACTGACAGTGGATTTGGTACTGCTACTGTACCACGTAGTGCCATTGGAATGTCCCCTTCAGGAACACTGGGAGGGTGACAGCTTCCATTGCTAAGGAGAAATAACGGCAGTGTGAAGGACTATCACAGCATTGGTTTTGTCAGTCCCCTGGATAATCCCAACCTGTGAACTTCCTGTTGCGCCTTCAGGAATGTGTGGCTGAGACAGAAAGCAGGTAGTGAATTCCAAAGCAGGCAGGTAATCACTTGGCAGGAACTTCTTCGGCTTAAGTTTTGAGCCAGAAAATGGACATTTTCATGATAGTGGCATACAGACAGAAGATTTCTTGAGGGAAATAAAACTTGTACTCAATCTCTTCACAGGTGACAACCCCATCTGCTTTTTGCTTTGTACACCACATGCTTATATCAATTATATCTTCAGAAACTAAAAATTTAACATAAAAATGGCTTCCTAGATAGGAGTGAAGAAAAAAGCAATAACTCCACCATTAAATAATGAATAAAATTATTATAAACTGCATCACAGCAAACATTAATGCTCATTATTTAAAGCCACATCAAAAATGGAAATATAAAGAACATTTTTAATTTTGAGAACTGAAGAAAAGATGCAGGAATGATTCCACTGGAAAAATGTACTATTATTGTTTACATCCTTGCTTGCTTCGTACTCGACAGGAATCCATTAACATCAAGTAAGGCCTATTTCTAATCCCCTTGCTAAGCCCCAACCCTCRACCCAGGAGAATTTGTATTGAAGCAGAAACATGTCAATCATTTTGGCCAATTAAGCACAATAATAAACTTGAAGCAAGGAAAGAAATGTGGGCGGTTTTGCCAGGATAAGGAGAGCAGTGTCTACACGTTTTGAAAGTTTGTCTAGATTATGAGGTGAGCTCAATGAAAAATCATCTACAGCTTGTCTCCTAGGTCCAGGGGATATTCCTGATCTATAGCTTATTCATTTCCTGTGCTGATGACACATGCATTCAGTATGTGGCAAATGGTAACAGGATTACATTTCACACATATTTCCCTGAGTTTTTGTTTCCTGAGTACTCCCCGTGCTTCTGTAGTATGCTTCAGGCTAACAGCAATTCAAATGATCACTGGGTTTATCTGGGAGCTTGTGAAATAAATCAAGTGCTATTTGCATGCAGCAAGCTTACTAGATATGCTGGTAACAAGGTCTTGGTGATGCTTTCAGCTGACAAGGAGAAAGAAATTTCTGTTTGATTTTTAGCTGTTCTCTGAGCTTATCTTGTAAATGGTAACACATTTTTGTTTGACATCTAAAAGAACAATGTCACTGATTTGCAGAGGGCTTCAAAAGTTGTGCTGAATTTTTATTGTTTTTATTGATGACCAACTTTTCCTGYTTCTGCCTGCTCAGTGACCCTTCCACAATAATTGAGTGGACCTGCAGCAGGGATTTATACCGAGCTCTACAGGTAAAGCAAATGACAGGAAACAGAAGCTGTGCAAATCGCCTCTGAAGGYGATGTACATAAGCCCCTAAAATGTACAGGCTTACGTTGCCATGCAATTARGAAAGGAAAGGTGAATTCTGAATAAATTTAGTAGCCATAAAATGTAAAACCATCCAGGGWTTAGCTGAAAACCTAGGCTCTCTCTCTCTAGCAGTAGCCCAGCTCTGAGACGATCAGAATTCTGGGTGGAAAAGCCCACGTGCAGTGTGTGTACACATCCGTGGTGTCTCTCAGGGGTCAGAAAGAAAGCAGAAGAAGACAGGGGAAGTCTGGCTTGCTGCCAGCTCACGTTTTCATTTTGAACAAATGTGTGTAAAGAGTTTAGACAGAGTCCCTGAAGACACTGTTTATCTGCTCAGCTTCAAAGAAGGCTGCCACAGGAGGACTGTGATGAAATCTGGTGCAATTATCCCTTTCAAAGACAAAAAAGCTCAAACTCTGAATAACCTGAAAAAACAACAAACACCCCCCCCCAATCTATATGTGTGTGTGTGTGTGTGTGTGTGTGTATAATGTATATGTATATGTATAAAAAACTTCTTCCTGCTGGAAAAGACTAGGTAGGTGAGCCTAGGCTTTTTCTAGGCTTTTTATTGTGGATAAAGGATAGGTGAGTATGGGCTTTTTATTATGGCATAATGAGGCATTTATAACTTCTGTTTAGGGGGACTCTGATCTCACCTTTGCTTTCTAACCATGACTGATAGGTGGAGGAGCCATTTCATTTGAGAAGCTGATCTGTACTCTCCCATCCACAGGTCTTGACATGTGTTTATGCAGGCTGGTGTTAGATTAGCTCCCATCCATGAATTAGGCTTTTATTTTCCTTTTTGTCATTCCTTTTGGTTTTAAACAGTATCTGTAAACACCATATAACCCAAACACTGAGATGGTGGAAAACAGGTTAGKAAAACTATATGCAGGCAAATCCTTGCCACTCTCTCCCTGTCTCCCTAGAAAAATAGCCCATTTCTGGTTATTCATCCTATAGTCACCCATGTTTAAGCTAGTGGCTGGCAGGTACTAAATAATCAGAGGAACAGGAAAGACTTTTGGGGATACCAAGTCCCTCCTGCAGGCAGTAAAGTAATATTGTGCTTTGTGATGGTCACAAGCATGTCTGGGGTTTTTGGAGCTCTGCAAGAGGTGATCTTCGTAGCTCACACAGTACCCAAATGAAGCTCAGAAAGGATTTATTTATTTTTAACCTTTCTAGCTGTACCACCAGTGATGCTGACATTATGCCATTAACTTACTCTTTTGCCTTCCAAAGATGTGCCCTGAACATGTATGGACTAAAAAAGCAAGTGAAAATGGCTCTGAAATTAGATAATGCAAACTTTGGGAAAAAGGTGTAGAGGATAAATAACTGAGGATGYTTTCTTGTCATTATCTCTCATAATTTAAACAAGATAAAAATGCCTGTTAGAGATGTTTTGCTTCATACACTGGATACCATTCACTATCACCCAGCACCATTATCTGAGTACCCAAGATACTGTCACTCAGTATCCAYATCCTCTCAAGGGGATGGATTTATGAAAGCATGGTAAAATGGTTCTTATCTGAGAGCAGGATACCAGTTATGCTCCTACTGATATACAGCATTATTCTGGAGGCTGTACTTATTAGATTGACAAATTCAAGTTTTTCAGTCTTAGCTGCCTGACACTTTGCCTACAGCCCCATTTTGCTATTTTCCTAATCCACCCATTTTTCTTTTTTCCTTTTGTCGCAGAGTAGAGCAGAGGGGATCTAGAGAAACTGAAGCTGGGAGTATCTAGTTCTGGTGTTCACAGCTCAACATTTAGCGCAAATCTTGATGACTCCAGACCACCCAAATTCCCCTAATTGTAAAACATTGTGTAATTGTGTAAACACAACACATACACCCATAAACACTGATTAGATTTCCTTAAAGGGTAATCTTTTTTGACCATAACATCATGAACTGGTACTTGTTAACATAAGCTCTCCCAGCTTCCCAGACCAATACCAGTARTCAGGCCCATTTCCCACTGCACAGGGCCCACCCTTTTTCCCTCCTCCAGTACTCTCACCTCCCTCCTTACAGCAAAATTGAGATGTCCCAATCCGCAGAATATGCCCATGTTTTCATTGATGCACAGCCTCTCTCCGTTACTCCATGATGAACTAGAAGTGCACCCATTTGGTAATCCAGTGTAACCTTTTAGCATTCCTGAGCTCAAGAAAAGGCAGCCAGCTTCTTCCACCTCATTACAGGAGTCTCAAATACAAGCAATAATTATCCTCTGGAAATGCCCACATTTTTTCCTTGTTAAGCATGGGCTATGTGCCGGGTTGCTGGATTCCTGAAGCTCGAGGAAGTAGACTGCATGCTTTGAAATTATGATTTAAAGATTAAATGTAAGGGCACTGACTATTGTTAGTCTGTAAAAATGTCCAAGAATCCTTCAGTTTGTTCTAAAATATCTGAAAGCTCAATGTTATTTTGCTCTTTTATGTCCAATTATGCATAAATCAATGTCATTGGTGCCTTAGCACATAACTTTTTCCCAAGTAGATTAACGTACATTTCTTTTAATAATTGAAAAATATTTAACTTAATGAATACTTTATTTGCAGTGATAACTTCCTTTATCAATTCTCTAATTCATCCAAATAAGCTCTTTTGGTATAGGGCAATTTTTTAAAAAATAAGATTCATATGAATTTTGATTTGTGCCSCATCTGCCTCTGGAAGCAATCCACAGACAGATATTTATATTTGGAAACTAGCTTGAGCTGTCTAGTGAATATTTCATGGCACCCGCAAGACAATGGCTTCTGAAAGTCATTGGTGTTGGTAGACACTGAGTGTATGACTTTTCTTGGTGAGAGACAGAGGAGTAAATAGCTATTGAGAAATGGCAGAGAAATTTAAATACAAAACTTGGAAGTGAAATACTTAGCTTCTAGAAGGATCAGTCTGGGACAGTATTAATGGATATATTATCTTTGCAGAATCTTTTAAATAATATATTCCAGTTGGGGGTTCTCTGATATTTTTGAAGTAATTTTTTTTACTAAAAATGTCATACTTCAGAGGAATGGACAAATGCTACAGCTGAGGGTGTRTCTTTCAAAAATACTTGCAGAACATGCAAGTATTTCATGCTGACAATGCATGAAAACCATGGCTGGATGTTGACCAGTTAAAGAGACAACTCTTTCCTACACCTCTAGAAATGAATTACAATCTAAATAGACCTTCATCAGACATGATACTGATAATGTTCTTCTAGCAACATTMAAATGAATTAATACAGAGCAAGAAACTCATTGATCTTCTTCCAGTTGATGGCCATGTTCCACCAGAATCACTTTTACACGTAATAGTCATATTAAATTTGACTGATATTTGACTTTACAGCAACAAAAATTAAATATTTTTAAATAGGCATTTGTTGGCCCTTGCAGCCATACAGATAGGAGTGTACAAAATACTGAATGGCTCTACAAAGGTCAGAAGCTCCCTTTTTGTTTTTGTTTTATCTTGTAATAGAAGAACTCGGAGGAAATAAAAAAGGTAATAACTGTCAGACTGATAAAAGGGAAGATTCCTATATTTGCTGACCTCAGCAAAACTGAGGGAAAAAAAAAGCTACAGAAAGGATTTAGCCATATCTAAAAATAATAGAAATATTCATTTATAATAAAAATATTTATTATAGAAAAAAAATAATGTCATATTACTCATGGGATGATTTTCTAAAGAAAATCCTTGTTCCTACATTAGGCCCTTAGCAACTTCCAGCTTTCCTGAGTTATAGACAAACTTCCCTCAAAGCCAAGAGATTGTGTATATATTTGTAAGTGTTGTAACCTTCAGTGAACACTCTGATGCTGGCTGCTATTAAGCRCCCCAAAAGTATACTCATTGCTTTAGATAAAATATGAAAATATTTGGAGTGGAGCCTTTGCCATGCTTACTGTATAGACCTTTATGTCTGAGTCAGATCTGTAAGCATCTGTGACAAAATGTTCACTGAAAAAAAGAAAAAGTGCCTGATTTGCTGCCTATTTATTGAACACATCTACACATGACCAGGCTCTCATTCTGGATTCTGCAGTAGATGGGATATTGGTAGATGTTAATGGTGGTTGTTAATAAGCCAACATGCAAGAAACATTTTCTTCTGCTCTTTGGATCCAGAATCACATTTGCCACTACTGTCAGAAATGGTGGGAAAGGGCCTCCATGGGCTAACAGGATTTTCAGCTCCATATCATTTTAGTTTTTTACAGCTGGTGAAGACAGCCTGAAAGAACAATCTGTAGGAGGCTTATTTTGTCACTGACTGTGTTGTGTCTCTTTCTTCCAAAAATTGGAAAACTTCACTTTGCAGCATCTTTCACTAGAAGTAACTTAATGCCAGAGTTTAAACAACATGGAAACATTTTACTGGGATCCTTATTCATATTCTTATCTACGACTCTCGGCTGGCAGCTCCTATCTACATGGATACTTGCATTTTTCATGCATTACTCAGACTTCATACCTTATGAATATGAACAAGAAATTGGCAAAACCTCACATCTTCTAAGACAAAAATCATGTGTTCCCTTAAAGAAAAAAAACCCCTACATTCCAACTTTTAAGTCTAAAATTTCTTTGTGTACTTCCAACAAACTATTTATTTTACTGTCATATGGATAACAAGTGAAGCAGAAAAGATCCCCCAGCTAGGAAATGTTGACAAAATTTTGAAGGTATTAAAGTATGGTGAAACACGCATTATTGTGGTAAGACTGAAAAACTAGTCTATGCCTTCAATCCCAGAGCAGTACGGACTTGTACAGGCTCATACTACACACAAGGATATATAGAATTAATGGCACAATAAATGCTTTGTGTTCAGAAACTGGGAAAAGCAGCACCCATGTTGTTAATCATACCCAGTCCCCTCCAGYACCTGTGGGCCCTGTGATGTCCAAACTAGGAACCTTGTATGTGCACAGGGAGAATTCCACACCACAGAACAGGGTCTGAGACGTGCAGAAGATTGAGCAGGAAACCTTTTAAGAAAGACAACAGGAAAAGGGAAAGCTAAGGTGCCTCTTAAATCTTAGTGCTTCCTAAGATTTATGTGAGGTTTCATTCATGATTTACAGCTCTTAACTCTCAGTTGTGAAGATCATAATTTTTCTCTCTTGTATCCAAGGAGGGTAGACAGGATGGTCTGTAGTGAAGAACTTATCATGCTGGGAGTTTAAAGAGCAGTTCCCACAGTACAGGCTGGCAGGAGGGTGAAACAGAAGAGCATCTCACAYGTATATCTACCAGGGCACAGCTTTAGGGTAGGTGACAAACTGCAGCACTGTTAAAAGAGGTGTACTTGTACCTGTGGCCAGAAGTGAAACACAGTGCCACATTAATATCAGGTAATTCTGGGGCTTTGTTGTAGAGAAAGCCCCCAGCCTCTCAGCTGGT
The DNA here is from genome assembly GCA_014549065.1 of Cardinalis cardinalis. Lineage (NCBI taxonomy): Eukaryota > Metazoa > Chordata > Aves > Passeriformes > Cardinalidae > Cardinalis > Cardinalis cardinalis. The sequence continues at coordinate 1,287,724 of JACDOX010000082.1, forward strand.
GCCACCCTTCACACAGGTGGTTCTGGCAGAAAGCCCTTTGACATGCAAGAAGCCTTTAAAGCTGTCAACTAAGAGAAATACCTACTGCCTTACTGAAAATTCAAGGGTCTGGCTGTTGCTAATGGTTATTCAGAGGTTAGGTAACAGAGAGAGCTACAAGGGCAAAGGTGGGGAAAAGGTCCCTTGGAAACAGAGACTGCCAGTGCTGAGCATGGACTCTGCTCCACAGTGYGCTGACCCCCATGCACAGACCCATGCAGGAATGCAATCACAGCTGTGCACTCTCCATTTCTGGGCTACTCAGGTAGGCTAGGCAAAAAGTACAAATCAAGCTGTAGGCAGAAGATGTCTATTAAAATCTTCCACATGGAAGAATCATAATTGCCTTTTACACACATGAGCAGGGGCTTGGAGAGACGGGCGCTTTCTCTCAAGGCTTTCAGTTTAACAAAGGATGTGTCTGGAGGATAGTGAGTAAATGATAAAAACTGAGAAGGGAGAAACATGCACTCCTCCTTGGGAAGTTATCAAACCTGTAGAGCCTAGGGGCTCTCTTCAGAAGCATGAGCAGCTCCTGCTGAAGACAAGGGAATTGGTGTGCCAGTGTCTGTGAACAGAAGCTGATCCCGGCCCCAGGTATTTTAGAAAGAAGTGTTTTCTTGCCTCTCTCTAAAGAGATGGTACTTCATTCCCCTTTCAAAAGCAAAAAGTAAACATCATCAAACATGTTATTACAGACAGCCTTGGTGMGGTCCCCCCACCCTCTAGCTTTCCTCTCCCTATGTCCTGGTTATTTAAAGAGAAAGTTAGATGTAGTACACAACTTTAAAGTAACCTTATATGGCATTTTYGCAGCAACAGTAAAAAGTGATCACTTTCTCTGTCAGACAGCCAAGCAACACTTCTGCAATACTTTTTGTGCTGACTTCCAATCTTACAAACATTTGGTCAAAAAGCATGTTTCTGTTACAGTCCTCTTTTCAGCTATGATGTCTGCAGCTTACAACACTCTTTTTGAGCGAAAAACAGACAAAAGACATTCCTGATTAAGAAAGGAGCAATGAGAAAATCCCAGGGAAGGAATTCAAGCCAATTTCTGCAGCATGTCAAGGCTAATTCAGGTCCTGCAGATTCGAAGTAGGCAATGTGTGCTCTACATGCTTAGTACAGAAACAAGGTGAGTGGGAATAAACTGGCTAGACCCAGAATGCTCACAAAGGCTCCACTGACACCTTCATGTACTCAGGCATGGAAWTGTGGCCTTCCTCTATTGCCTTGGCTCTGGCATGACGCCATGATGGGAGAAGGAGGGCACTGACATCACTGCATGGTAGGAAAGGAAGGAACCCAGCACAAACCAAAGCAATTACAGAGGATGCCAGTCCATTGAGGGACATTACGTAAGGGCAAAAGTAGTTTTTTTAACTCAGATGCTTCTCACCTTCATGAAAAGAACATTTTAGTCACAAAACCCTCCTGCCAAGCAGTTKCAGGTGTTCCCTCTTTTACATGCACCAAAGAAATGAGAGATAGCAGAACTATACCCCAGACCTTGGTGTGCAGCCCTAAACAGGCAGCTTTTATTCATGGACTTCATTTTCGTCCTAAAGAAAGGTTACACGTCAATTTCTGTACACAGTGCACTTCATTGAGAGATTGCTGAGCACTATCAATGAGGCTATAATAGAAGTCTGTACTGCACCAGGAAAATCCAGCAGTTTGACTTAGCTGATGGATGCGTCATCCGTTCCCAATATCCTGACTGCTATTAGAAATGAAAATGTCTCTTCCTTTAACTGCTTTGGACATCTCATCCGTTCTTCTGGGTGAATGTACCATTAAATGTCAGTCTGTAGACGTATCATTTTGGGGAGGGTGAGTAATAAGCTAAATTGTTCCTATCTGAGTGAGACACATAAATCTGGACACAGGCACATCAATAAATGGCTCAGCAGTCATAAAGACCAAGCAGCTGTAATGCTTCTTGACATTGCAGGGTGCAGTTCTTCCAAAATCTCAGAGGGGGTTAACTGTTCAGGGATGGAGCACACCTTGGTATGGGATTGTTGGCAGAAGGATTGAAAGAGGCCCTGATTTTCTGAACTAAGGGYTGGTAAAGGGAGGTTGTTTTATGTGTTTCACAATGGCCCTCCCAGACCCTTATACCTTCAAATCTCTGCAAACTGCAGACAGTTTGGGGAGTTTTGGGGAGTTCTGGCAGGGGGTCCTGTCAGAACAGGAAGAAAAAATAAATTAAGGGCACAAAGACTTCTTGTTTGACTGTTCTGCACAAGGTGTCTGGACTGGGAAGAACTACAATATTTTTCTCTTTAAACAAGTGATGCAAATGCAAGGAGGGTACATTAGGATTCCTGGGGCATTTTTAATGATATCAGAAGAAATTGTTTAACCTCAAGAGGTTAACATTTAATAACTAGGTTAGAACCTGCTGTTATCAGACTTGTCAGTCTTCTACCACCAAAGAAATATTAAACATCTGTAGAAGCCACCAGCGGCGGGGGAAAAAAGTCATGCCTCAAACACTGGGTAAAAAAAAGTATAAGGAAAACATTTTCAGAAGTATCCTGGTATCATTTAAAACTGAAGGGTTTATAAATGAGTGTTGATACATAAAAATTAATGTCTAGTGGGATTAAAAATACCTTTTGGAAGTTTTGTAGGTGATGTGAGATATGCGTTTAAAAAGCTCTTTTTCAGTCTAGTCTAAAGTTATTTACACATCTTGAAGGCCTTAAGCAGCTGACTCCTTTTTCTCATCTAAATTCACTCAAGTCCCTGGGCATCTAAGGGAGGCTTATTCTTCTATTTAAATAAGATGCCTTAAAAATTTGCAGGAATTTCTTTTCGTCTGACATGGTTTGAAAGCGAATGGAAATTCGCTATATACTGACATTAAACTAACAGAAAGGAAAGCAGAATCATGCAGGAAAATGGTGTGATAAGAGTGTTTGCAGGAGTCTCCAGTTTATGTACAGAACAGTCACTGGTAAATTAAGGGTTAAAACAGAAACTGGTGTATAAAATCACAGAGCTGGATGAAGAAGCACTTGAAAAATAGACACAAAAATAAAGCTTGCGCCACAGCTCAGACCAAATTAAAGCAGACCCGCAGAGCATCTGGTCTGGAGATGGTGTGCTAGCAGCTGAGTGGCAGCATGTCTCACAGCCTGACAGGCAGGCAGGAGCAGATTTGTCTCGGGCTGGTTTGGAGGCTCTCCTGCTCAGCCTGGCTGGCTGGGGGATACCCACTCTGCTTGCAGCCTGCAGTGGGGCTGTGCTGCATGCCTGTGACCTCAGACAAGGCTGCCCACGAACAGGAGGCAGAGAGGCTGTGACAAAGGCTGCAGGGAGGTGGGGTGACAGGTCTGCAGCAGCAGAGCACACAGAGGTGTACCATAGGGGACATATGGCAGCAGAGAAGGAGGTGGGTAACAGGAAACACAGGGGAGAGTGCAGGTGTGTAAAGGGGCAGAAAAGTGAGGTCCAAAGCCGTATGCAGGGTCTCGTCAGCCACTGAGCTGGGCAGCCATGAAGTAAACCAGTGCATYATGGTCAATTGCTTACACACTTCCAGGCCAGAAGAGGATGATGTGTCCACCCTTCACGCAGTGCTCAGGCCAAGCTGCACCACATCCCAAGAGAGGGCAGCAGCTGTTTGAACAAAATGGTCAAGAGCATGCATCAAGGAACACTCAGACCACAGCGATGTAACGGGGTGGTGAACGGCTCCGTGCGTTTGCCAGGAAGGATTGGACCCCCCAACGATGGAGCCACAGTCAGGCACGCAGGCCTGACCCTTCAGCAGTAACTTCACCACTGACACCCCTGAGACAGGGACAGGCCAGGCACCCAGCTCCACTCTCCTCAAGCCTGTGGAGCTGAGACAGCCAGCTACCCTTTCTCAAACTCACCCCAGATCAACAGGAAGCAAATTGCCACCATTTGTTTGTTTTCCTTTTTTTTTCAACTACCAAGATTGCTGAAAAGACTTCAATTTTGAAATGTCACAAATGTGTAAGAAAGAAAAATGCATTTATTTATTATTTTTCTCTGTTTCAGAGATCTGACTGTCCTGAATGCCAGTTCCAAAATTCTCAGTGGCTTATTAGAAATGGAGTTTGCTCTCCTCTGAGTGCCTCATGATGCTGAAAGAGGACAAGCTTACTTTAAACCACTGAAAAAAAGGGAATATAAACAGCAACATAAGTACAGACTGCATTAACTAATTTGTTAAGTAACTTTATCTAGTGTCCCCTCTTTATGCTGGATTTCTTCCATGTGGTCTTGCATCATCTCCCTTTCTTCTCACCTTGTAAAGGTTCCAGTCCTGCACAGATCTCCATGTGTGTCTGTGAAACATGCAGCAGTTGCTTTGGTCTGTCAGTGTGATTTAAGTTGTAGTCTTCTAATGTTGGGGCTCTGCTGTTGCTAATGCTCCCATGCTTAACTACCCCACACAGCAGAGTTTAGCACATGTACAAGAGTTGGCAAGAGTGGCTATTTGCTTGAGACACATTATATGAGAGCTATAAATATTTGAAATGTTAGCCAAGAACAAGTTTTGAAACTATAAAAGTAACATTGGGGGTGAAATGACAACTTTCATTGTCAAAAGGGCAGTGCTTTATTACAATTTACTGGATTTTTTATTTCCTCCCTAGAAATTAGTGAACTCTTGGAAGCAAAATATTGCAGAAAGTTGTCTTTAATGTAGAGTCTACATTTTCCTGGAAACAATCACTGCCTTTGTTTCAGACACTGAAAGAACCAAAATATACCAGAACACTCAGAGAGTCTTAGCTATGCTTGAGCATAATCTGGAAGTATTATGCTTGTGGCTTAAAAGATCATTATTTTTAAATGCTTCTGCTTCAGCCAGTGTATAAAAATATCAGGAAAATCAGAATGATCCTGGCAAATCAGCTTTATGATGCCTTCTCCATTAAGGTTACTTACTCAAAATCATGCAGAAATTGATTCAACACAGAACATGCTCCAAGTCATACAACATCTCTGCTTGTCTGTACACAACAAATCACATCTTCTCACAAAAAAAGATGTAAAGGAGCTCACAAAAGAGGTTGTAGGAAGGAACAATTCACAGAAAACAGCATATGCAAATGACAGGAGAATGGCAAACAAAGCATCTAACACTATAGAGAGGGAAGGAAGGAAAATTATTGAAACAAAAAGCCCACAACCCATCTGTAAATACATGAAAGAAAACAAGAAGATGAGCCAATAGCCAGTGAGCATTTGTTAGAAAGAAACCGTATCAAACAACTTCTTCATTTCAGGAAGATGATAAGATGCTTTTCCTTTGTGGTCAGGGAAAATATATACATAATATAATTTAATACTTTTTTTGTGGGGTATCTCAGGAAGACCACATGAACAAGCTAGGGAAGTATAGAATGGATGAACATATCACAGGGGAGTAATAAAGCTGATAGGAAAGCTGTATTTGGAGAGAAAACATGAGTGTGTTTTGGACAAGTTACACTGTTATCCTGGAGTTTCAAAAGTGTTTGTGATGCAGTGATACTTAATATTTTCATCAATGACTGCTAGGACGGAGATTATTAAAATCTGGCATGGTGACCAAATTAAGTGGACCTGCAAGTGTGTCAGAAAACAAGATAAATCTGGAATGCCCTAGAAGGGAGATAAAACTGGAGGTATAAAAAGAGGCTGTAATTCAGTAGGGCCAAGTAGATAGTACATAGAGAGGAATCATCACCATGAATAAATTCCGGGTCAAAGAAACCACTATAGATAGCATTTCCACAGAACAGATCTGGGGATCTAAACACTCAACAAAAGTCAGTATTTTCATACTGTTTTGTAAAAGTTCAATGTTCTATCAGAAGGTATAGCTGGGAATAAGTGAAATAGACTTTGACCTCTATTCAAAAYTCCACAGAGCTTCAGCTGAATATTAGAACAACTGTACAGTTTTGGGCAGAGCACCTCAAGAAATGTAGGAATCAATGAAAAGGAATGCAGTGGAGATAATGAGAAAAAAATATAGAAAAGCACAACCCTTGGTAGAAATTGAATGAGTTCTGATTGTAGCAGAGAGTAAAGGCATGGCTGACTCTTCAAAGTCCCCAGCAAGGCAGACAGGCAGTGACAGGCTCACATTACATCCAGAAATATTTGGGTTAGCTGTAATTTAGGAAAGTTTTAAAATTGAGAGGACTAAAGTGACAAAATCGATTTCTTGGASAAATTTTTGTTGGAGGTCTTTAGGGACATATTTAAAAATATGTGTAATGAAGGGAAAAAATACCATTGGTCTTTCATTCAGGACAAGAAGTGGAATTCTTAAGGGGATATAGAGGCGATAATATTAATTTATTCTCCAAAATGTTTTTAGAAAGCTTATATAAAGAATTGAGTTTGAAACTGTTACTGATGTTTTACTCCTGGAAGAATGTTCACTATATCCATTCAGGAACTAGATCCTCATTCTAACTGGGACYGTGAAGTGAAATATTCCCTTGTGTATCAAAAACTCCAGACAAAGTCATAGAGTCTGGATGAGCTTGCAAGATCAGGTCACAACTGACTCTGCTAATACTTACCAGAAACTGCTGTTTTTGTAAGAGCTTTTGTTGGAATTGCATATAAACAGATCTGTTACCTTGCTCAGTCCAAAATTATGACCTTGGCTGAAGTGATGTTTGCTTGAATCCATTACTGGAAAAGTACATTACAAGAAAAATTGCACGCAGCAATGGCTTGAAAGCAGAGAAGGAGCCAATATCAGGATCACTTTCCTATTCTGGAAATTCTGCYCCAAAAATGAGAGCTTTCAATCATGCAGCTAAAGCATTGAAACCCAAGAAAGACTGAGACAAGATCAGCAGAGTTGTATCAGGAAGAGTTATTACAGGACAAATTCAGTACCAGACTCGATGTATTATGATTTAGTGACATGCCCTCTATGCTGAACTATGGCCACAAGTGAAGGATGAACCCAAACCAAGCACACTCAGCATTTCAATGGTGTGGGCCCAGAAGCTGAGCTTATCTCAGATAATCAAACTTGCAGAGGAGAGCTTGGATGGGAAGGGGTGGATCTGACTGCAGGCACTCTCCCCAGAGACTTGGTATAACTCCTCATGGTCAAGGGACTGCTATGACAGATAACTGGACATTTGTGTGTASGAGATGTGAAGCCATTTGCTGAAAAATTTATGAAATCATTGTAACTACTGGCTGAGTGGCATGAGTGARTAAAAAAAAAAATCTGAARAAGCAAAAGGAAAGGATAATTGCGACAGCAGACATTGTGAAGTGAGGTGCTGAGTCAATGAAATTAGAAAGAGAAAACATTATTAAATCTCTCTCCCTGATTATGTAGGGCTTTTCCCTTATGAAACAGCCCCCAGTGTATTACCAAAGCTTGTTTAAAATAATTCGGTGGCTTCTCATAGGATGCAACTCTGCTACTCTGCAACTCTGCATTTGCATTTCTTTTTTTCCTGATATTTCTATCCAYGATTTTACGTCCTACTATCTTAGCCCTTGGATGACCTGCATACAAATTCCTTTCCATARATGAACCTTGCACCTTTCATAAACCCCATACATTGATGTCACATCGACCTCCCATTTCATTCTGGGTTGGTCAAAGCTTCAATATAATGTTCATTTTTATTTCTGGCAATTTCCTTCCATAAATCAGTCCCTCCAGTGCCTTAAACACATCTGTTACTTTCCTCTGAACATCTTCCAACCTATCAATATATTTCTGGAATAGAAGAACCTAGGATTATATCCAGTGTTTTAGGAGAATCATTACTTCAGAAGGACTTTTCATTATTAAATCCTGTAAGTAATTGCAAAAAAATAAAAAAGCTACATTCCAGTAACCCCAAGCCATAAGATGTTGGTGGTCTGTTCTGTATGGCATGTATAACAACACCGTGTACCTCACACAGGACATAGGTAGGGACAAAAACCCTGATGCTCAAAGCAAACTGGACCTGCTTCATGGTCCTCTGCAGCCTTTTTAACCTGTTGAAAATTATAAACACTTCCTCAATATTTTCTAGTCCAAGTTTTAAACCAGATACTGAATATTGTGGAGATCCTGTGGGGCATCCCCTAGGTTAGGGAGACACAAGAAGCTTCCCTCAAAAAGYTGTTAAGAGCCCCCTGTTTCCTTCCCCTATGTGGGAATCCACAAAATTAGAGGGTTTTGGGAAAGCTGCAAAAGGCAGGCCCCAGAGGCAGTAGAACTGTGATTAGAGCTAAGCAGCAGCCATGAGATAGGTCAGCAGAAAAATTATTTAAACTGTAGAAAAGCAAGGCCAAATAGAACAATGGTCTGTGTATTCACACTTGTCTGAATAGCTTTCTAAGCTGCAGAAAGTTTATCTAGCAAGATACTAGGAAGTTTGAAGCTTARTAATGGAGCTCTGTGCATTGTGTTTTAAGGCTTACAAGCAGGTATTGTATTCGAAAGAAGCAAGCAYTGTTTTAACCAGAGGTACGTGTGCTTATACGTACGTGGTTGGATAGAACTACTGTCAATATGCATTCRCTTTGTGTGATTGGTCAAAAAACTTATAAAGTRAGTTGTAACATTAAGTTCTTGGTCTGCTGCCTGGGATGTGAGCTGCTGGCATCTTCCCGTTGTCATAATCATGTAATGAGACTGATGCTGAAAAATAAAACAGCTCAAGGCACGTTCCACAGCAGTTCTGTCCCGTTTGTGATTTGTACATACACCCGGCCGGTGACACACTGTTCCTACGTCCCTCAGCCACTCCCTCCCTATTTCCCTGCTGTCCATCCTTTTTGTACTGCCTGAGAGCACCATTGAACCAGTACCTGGGGGGACACAGAGAAACCTGGACCCTCCACATAAGTGTGCCTGGGACCCTGAACATCTTACCTGGCAGCTGAATTAATCATCTATGGATATTATGCAAAGGCMTTTCTGCTTCTTTACCTGGGACTTAACCAGCAGCAATTCAGGCTGCAAAAGAATACATATGGTGGTGAGATTAACTTCTGTGCAGATAACCTGCATGATACTTAAATTTCATTTTGAGACCTGTTTTGAGGTGGGAGATGTTCTGAGAATGGATTGCATGCTTTACACTAACAGTATGTTTACCTCTAATACTTAMAAAAGTTAGTCACCTCTGTGCAAGCACACTACAGCATACAATACAGCTGATTTTTCAATTCAATTTTATGGTTCTTTTCTTCCCTATTTTGTAGCATGTTTCCTGTGGGGTATGGGTTATGTCAGGCACCAGGGAGGAGCAAGCCAGGATGTTGTAATGGGAAGAATATTACACAAGCATCATTCCAGGCCCCTCCTTTTCTATATCACCTTGAACTGATCCTGACCTGGCTCTGGGACCTGTGTTTGGCAGAGCACTTCTGTTTATAGACTTCCTTTGGTTAGTCAGTCTCATCTACTAGTGATTCTGCCTGAGGTTCTTGCTAAACRTAGGCAGATACAGAGCATCAGCATACAGCAGTTCTACCTTTGGGTGCACAGGCCAGGACTTCAGCTAACACTGTTCCCTTCTTTCTSAACCTGACCGAGGATGAAGCAGTGCCCTACTTTGCACCCAACTCTAAAAGCAAGTGGCTGATTCTCCAGGAACATTGCCAGGGTGGTTATCTCCTTGTAGGATTTTACTTTCAAGGAAGCTGTGATCAAGCTACTGTTATACAGTTCCTTTGTATGTTGCTGTTCCTTGCTGACAGTCAAATCTGAATTCCTGAAAAGAGGGAACTCCACATGTCCCATGAACCTGCACCATCACATGGTAATTTAAAATGTGCCTATTCCTTTCTCTTCATGTTCTTAGCATGCTGCTGGTGATTTTTCCCTTTCTTCCTAGGAACAAGAATTAGGGTAAGGCACAAGCCTGATAACTCCTATGTGATAAATGGCCCAGTCAAAACCAATGACAATGCCTGAGGATCTGGAGGACTCTTGTGTGCAACTATAAGGAGAGACCTTCTGCTGCCTAAGAATCTGTAAAGCAGATTTAGTTGCTTTAAAAAGACAGCTGGACTCTTATCACATGCTGTGCCTGCATTCTTCCCATCCCTGTTGATATAACTTAGATTGGAATCCGAGTCTCTAATAAAACATTTGAGTGTTTTATTTTGTATTTTATTTTGTTGTGGTTTTTTAATGCACATCAAAGTCATTCATAATTCCCAGAATTTTCTACACTGAACTGTTTGGTTAAGCAAAGACGTTGGTGATGGTGTGAATTATTTATTTACACTGTGTACTTTTAAGTTGGGGCCAACATTAATTTGGCTGGGTCACTGGCATTGTGGATTTAATTGCCATGTAAATATCTACAGTGTCTATGTCTTTAATTAGTGTGCTAAATTCTACACAATTTATGAATAAAATATACTCATTTTGACATTTTAAAACAGTTATTTTATTAATGAAACATTTAACAGTCTTATGCCAATTCCCTTGCCTTTTGTTAATTATATGCCTCTCTTGCATTTTCTGATATGGTAATTTTGTTTGGTATAAATATTTGTCCTCATTAAGAAGAATACATTGTCAATGTTGACTCATTTTTTTCCACTGAACAGATAACTTAAATGAGACTTCATTTTTTTCATCTTGTTACTCTTACTGATTTGTAAGAATCATCTAGCTCTATTCCATAAAATCCTGATCACCCAAGGAATGAATGGCCTAGCTTTCTCTACGTGGTATGCATGCCATGTTGAAAAGGATATTAGATAGGATTTAGCTAGCTCTGTTTTTTACAAGAGGGAATAAAGAGAGAAGTTTTGCTAAGATACACTGTCCCTTCTGTGAACTTCTGCTGCTAGATTGGCAATTCACACATGATGCGTGCTGAAAGGCTTGAARTATGCAGATATGGAACAAGGGGCATGAACAGGAGAAGGCTGTGGTGCCAGAGTGCTTCTAGAGCAATGGCAAARCCATAAACTATACAGGAATAGCTATGTTCCTCTGAAAAGCAAGTGCTTTTTTAACCCCACATTCCTGGCTAGGGTAACTCTGACTCCCTTTCCCTCTTAAAGAATAGAAAAGCAAACAACAAAATAAAATTGACATACAGCCACGAGTCTCTTCTGTCACACAGCTTGCTTATTTTTACTTGCACAAGAACTGATATTGTGCCAAGACCACCAGGGAGGTACAAGGGATGTACTGATGGGGAAGGAGAGAGCTGGGCCAACAGGTGTGAAACGTTCAGAGAAGGCAACAGCAAGTCTGCCTCTGCAAAATGGGAGGGGTGGGAATGGCAGCTACAAATACTTGTTTTAAGAACAAACTTAATTTTCAAAACATGAAGTCCCCTGTTTTTATCAGGCATCTACACAGGTGTTTGACATGAAAGCTGAAAAGGGAGGTCGGGCTGAATGCTGAAGGTAAAGCTTGCTGATGAGGAGGAGGCAAAATATTGACCCCTGGCATGATTTGGGATAAGAGTTCAAGAAAAGAGACAGGGGGTTATAAAATAGAACCATAGAATCCTTAAGGTTCAAAAAGACCTCCAAGATCATTGAGTTCTGACTTTGAACACCATGTTGGCAACAAAACTGTGGCACTTTTTTCTTTTTTCCAGCAATTTCTTCAATGCTTCCATGAATGTTGACTGCATCACTTCCCTAGGTAGTCTGTTTCAATGCTTGACAATCCTTTCAGTGGAGAAATTCTTCCTGAAAGAAAGAAGAAGAGAAGTACTTTTGAAAATAAATGTAAAAGAAATAACTATGTAATCATAACTATGTAATGATTAACTYAATTAATATAGCAAAAAGATGGAAAAGAACAATGAATAATTTTTACAGCCAACAGAAAACCCTGAAATTGTGTAACTTTTAAGATGCTAAGAAAMACCGACAGTTGGGTGAGCACTTATAAACAAATATTGCTTAAGTTCCAAATACTACATTGCTAAGGAGTCATGCTCTTGTTGCATCAGGGGGTAGAAGTGCTGGCATGTGCCTCAGCTCAATGCTGAACAAACAACACCTTAGAGCAGAATCTTTTTTTATGAGCCAGTCACATATAAAATCCACACTAATAGTGACAATGAAAAGCAGATGTTCTGAGTTTATTACACTGCTTTGAATAGACTCCATCAAATATTAAGCCAAATTCAGCTGAGGTTACATGATCTTGTACCTCTTGGCCTCATATAGCTGTTATGAAGGATTCGGTACTTCCACCACTCCTTGTCAGTACATGTAAGGTTTCTGTTTAATTATGCCTTTCCTGTTACAGCTTCTAACCTATGCTAGGTCACAGAAAAATGTCAGGACAAGACAAATCAAAAGAAGCAGTCACAGCTGAGGGTCAAAACACAACAGCCACACTGCTAAGGACGCAAAAAATTCTGTGGATGCAAAACTTGACATGAKTCCAAGGACACATAAGAAAAAGCCACTGGAGATTAGAGCTGCTGGGAGTTACAGGCCAGCAACATCAGGGTCAGGAAATCCCCTGAGGTAAATATAGTTGGAGGCCTGCACAACGCCCAGGGATCTTCATGCTTACTTGTCCAGAAGCAGGGAAGGGAGGAAGGAGTAGCCGGAGTCTGGCTCAGGGAGGCTCTGCTCAGGCCAGAAGTGGTGTGCAGGGCACGTTCTGCAGGAGCCACCAAGCCAACAGCCACCAGCTGTCCTGTGTGCTTCATGGCTGATGCACCACAGCCCTCACAGCRCCTCTGTCACTGGGGTTGGTCAAGATAATGCACCCAGAAAATGGCACCATCTCYCTGGGAGAGGGCAAGTCTCATCCTGGTGAAATGGTGAGGTGAAATGGAAATACACTTGGCTGAAAAAGATGTATCACTTCTTGGAATGAGCTGTAAGCTCTAAGATATCTCTGTCTGTGAGCAGTGTGGGTGCCAGTGCAGTTCCAGTGAGAATGGCCCCAGGGCTGGACTGAAACGTATTGCATAACATGGACTGGGCCTCCCATGTGTGATCCCTGCCTATCCACAGCAGCAGCTCCACTTGGCAGGCTGGATGTGCATCCATCTCAGAGATGGGGAGCTCTTAATCCACAGTTGCTCTGAAAGTCTGGAGACTCAGTATCCATGGATATGTGTGTGGATATGTTAAGAGAATGCATACACAGACATATGGATATATGTGTGTATGCATTCTCTTCACTGACACAGCAGCCATTCTGACCTGAGGAACAGCATGTAAATATCACACCTTGGATCACCCTTTAAATCTGAAATTCAACATCCTCACAGACTCTGTATTGTTGTCCAGGTTATGTGAAAATATTTTTCAGTTTCTACATACTTTTTTCTCCCACAGATATGCTGTAAGTAAGTAAAAATTGTCAGTTTGCCCATCTACTGAGGTGACACTATATGTCAAAAGACAGATGAAGAATCTGAGCCTGCACATGGATACAGATCCTGGCTGCTGTAAGTCACCTAGAAACATGAAGAACCTCTTCTGACTCCTGAAGTCTTTAGCACATGGATTACTTTCCATTGCAGACAAATTTCACATCATCAGTTGCTTATTTCAGTTGCAGTGAAAATGAGGATTTGAACATAGATTTAAAAGTAATCCAAGAATAATCCACAGAGCTTCTTGCAGAGCCCTCTGCACCTGTTTATACTATTTGAATTTTGCCATTTTTGGACTGTGACTGCGTTCACATTTTCCTTTCTACTTTCATTGTATATTTTTCTATTATGCTCCTAATTTAGCATTTTTAGAGGTGCTTGCAGGCTTCCTCTGAAATTATTTGATCACATACATTTGTAGAGTGCTTTAATGTCATCTGCTACTTACTTTTGTAACATGCATTTTATACAACACTCTGATTTGTTTGAACATTAATTTCTTTTGTGGATGGAAGCCAGCATACTGTTTTCACATCACAGATCTGCACTCAATTGTGTAACATTTGGACCAGGAACATTTAGGACTAAATATGTTTTCTAAATATCTTGAGAAAGCTTAACTTAGGCTCTGCTGCAGCATTCACACTTTTCAGGTAACTTATCTCAGTGCTCTGAACAGCAGGACTTTGGAGACTTCAGCCAGGAGGTGMGATGACTAGTTAATCATGCCTCTTTTCTGTGTTTCTTATCTACTCTATTTTATTACGTTTGAAAATTAAAACAGATTCTGCCAAGAGCAAGTATGTTTGCACATTGCCCTTTGTTTGCACTGACATTTATATATTTGCATATGATTGCCATTCCTTCTTATGCTAAAATCAACTCTGCTTTATTGTGACACTACAATTTAAGTAAGGGATATCCAACTGCGACTTCRGCACAATAAAGACTGATTGAAGTGCCAGTGATTTCAGCTGTGTTTTGCATTGCAGTTACACATGCTCTACTCAATTGAAGCAAAACAATCCTAAAAAACAGAGATGACAGCATAAAGGTCAATAGTCAAAGATGTGAGCTCTTTAGAGAAATTTACTGCAATAGAAAAAATTACTGATTATATTTGTACATTATATGTGCTTCTCTTTCATTTACTTATTTTTTTAAATGAAGTGAATGATATCCTGGCACAAAGAAATTTCTTTAGAACATTGCATTCTGTTATACAAATATTCCTGTAATTGGTTGAGACTTGCTATACAGAGAAGGATGCTCTAGGAAATTATAATAACCCACATTATAGGAAGTCCATTAGCTTTCACTTCCTAAATAATTAAACAGTACACTCATTCACCTTACCTCAAGAAGCGAAAATGGATCTTTTGCAAAGGGCATCATCTTTTACTGGAGAAAACCTGTTGTTTCTCCACACAAAATGCAGCACACAGTTTTAAATGTGCAGTAGAAATTCTAAAGAACCTGTAGAAATCACTCAAATATTATTTAAAATGCACATTCAAAACTAGAATTTTTTATTACACTGACAGTCAATATTTATGCAAGTCAACAAAGTTGTTATCTATAGTTATTTATGGATTGACATCACTCATCAGCGTTTATAATATATTTTCCAATACAATTTCAATGTTTCTTTAAGGAAAACAATGTCACTTGAAAGTAAAATATTTGCAGAAATAGCTCAGTTTCACTTAGCTAATGRGGGGTTAGAAAGCCAGTTATTTCAGGGCTCTGCCAAATCACACCGAGCAATATTGCAAAGAAATTTGTTTGTTCCAGGACATTTTACTTCATTTAAATAAATGAATAAATGAAAGAGAAGCACAGAGATATAATCAGTAATTTTTCCTTTTGCAGTAAATTTCACTAAACAGCTCACATCTTTGACCATTGGCCTTTATCCTGTCATCTCCATTTCTTGGGATTGTTTTGCTTAAATGAAATAAAGCATGCGTAACTTTGTAATACAAAACACAGCTGAAATCAGTGACACTTCAATCAGTCTTTACTCAGCCAAAGCTTTCAGAAACTCTGATTTTTTTTGACTTTGTGGAAGGAATTTTGGAAGCCTAGAAAACTGCAATCATGTCTCAGATTTCCAGATCACTTAGCCACTTCATTTTTTTTTGCAGGCTTTTCAGGCTGTTCTTTAATCTATCAGTATGGCCAAGGTTACAACACAAGTAAAGGGCTGATTATTCATTTTCATAATTCATAACAGTTCTCAGATGAGATATTTTGTGTTAGCTCTTCATTCAGCAGTTGTAAATATTTTGATTTTCATTCCAAAATAAGAACAAACCTTTCACTCTTTCAGAACTTCCTACAACATAAATTCAGAATTTTGAGCTGCTATAATCACAGTACTTTAGAGTTTCTAAGTTTCTAATATTTTTTCTGGAATTGTTTGTAAAACCTCTGAAATGTCCATATTATGGACATTTATGCTGATTAGCCTGAAAATTCAGACCAAACACAYAAAGTTTTTTAGGTATCCAATAAGGAAGCAAAAGAGTACCATGTGATTTTGATGCATGTACTTTGTAAAAAATATTAGCAAGCAGTGAGTAATCAAAATCAAATTGCACAGAATGATATTTCTTTGCATAAATTATTGTCAAATTTTTATCATTATTATTATTGTCTTTATTTTATTATTATTATTATTATTCAAAGTATCATACAAGTGGAGTATGAGATATAAATGACAAAATATTGGGTAATTTCCTGCCTGGGTAACTGATAGAGACTACTAATTTGACCAGCTCTAGGAAAATCAATCAGCTACAAATTCTGATCTTTAGGCACAGGGCTACACATTCTGAGCATTTAAAGACACGAGGCAACTCAGCTTCAGAAAGGTAAACCCCAAGCCCTGAATGCACAGCACTGACTCAGCCAGACACTTTATGGATTTGCGTCCCTCAAGTATGAATGACTGCCAGAGCATGTGTACAAAACCAAAGGGGCAATAATTTCCTCTGTTACTGCTAGAAAAAGGTTGATGGAAAGGGTATACAGCAAAAAACATTGGTAATGATTAGTTGTAATCAATTGTACAAACATTGGCTCTGTTGGGTGCTCCTTACCACCTCTTGCTGACAAGTGAGACCAGCAGAGTCCTCCTGTAGCACCATCTTAGCTCCGAGCTGAACTGCACAGCTCAGAACCAAACAATTCAATGTATCAAACAGTTTTCTCTCAATGACCAAGGTCTCCCTATCCTACCTGCCAACCTGCTTCACCTCCACATTGCTATTTTTTGTTGTTCTGCTTTGTTTTTCACTGCTTTCCTTGTGGCTTAACACTGTGAACAAAACCTGAGTACTCAATCCCTATTAAATTTAAGACTGAAAAAATGTGATGCATGAAAGCATGGTGTCTCTTTTTGATCATTCCTGATACATTTATAATAATTTCTTTATTCAAGGGGTTTAATCAAGRCAAAAACTGTCTTAAAAGTGCTAGCACCAGGAAGATTTTAAGATGGCAATATCTAGGAAGTCTCTGAAGATAAATATAGCTGAATAAATTGCTCTGTCTATAGCTGTCTSTCATTCGTTTCAGTTGTAGCTCTAGCTGTAGTGGGGAAAACCCTGACTCTCCACACTGTCCATTTGGAGACTCCCTAAAAATCCCTACTGATGGAGCTCCAGGTTAGGAAAGTTTTGAGAAGCTACCAGCCATCTGAAAATCAGTCTGCTCAAATGTGTTGTTAGACTGACAAAACCTGTGACCTCCAAAGACATTTATCAGCCATGCACATTGATGGTGGCCAAACAGTCAAACAGTCTTCACACTGTCATATTTGTAAATCATTGTATTGCAAAGAGTGAACAAATAAAGAAGCCAGGCCATACTAAGTTACAGCTTTGTTTCTGCTCAGAGAAGTAGAGGATGAAGAAGTTATTTATGCATTTACCAATCCATGACCCTGAAACATTATCAATCCTCTTTAAAAATACATCTCAGTACTWGATTAATTTAGTTTTAGTTGTTGTTGTTTTTCTTAAACAGGTATTTCTGGGTGGGTTTTTTTGGGGTTTCTTTTTTGGTTTTTTTTGTTAACGGGGAAAGAAAAKTTTGATAATTGCAGTCAAAGTTTCACAGGTCAGATTTCACAGGTTTCTRCACCAGATTCTGTAGTGAAACTCATCTCAATGCTTCATTTAAAGAATTCTGTACTTCCACTGGACACAGTAAGACTACTCATGTGCAAAAAAAATCAAGCATGTCCTGAAAATGAGCTGGGACAATGTTTCTCTATCTTACCATATTTTGCTCAAAACATACACCCAGAGATTTGCAAATGTGCACAAGCAGAGTTCAGTGTTAATTCTCATAAACCTGTCTCTTCTTATTGAATTTTGGAGGGGAAAAAAAGCAAGTAATGTACTCCAGATGAACGAACACACCTAGGTGTCATTAATACACCTTGTTTCCCCTGGAGCACAGATGGAGAAGCACAGGACCTCTGGCATGGGTAGGCTGCCCTCACCACTTCTGGCAGAGGGGTGTTCATTCTGCCACTTCTCGTAGGGCTGAACAAAACACAGACCCCACCTCTGATGACAGCTGAAGGTGTCCCTTTCTAAGCTGATGTGTCTGCAGCTGCCTGTTGCATCTCTGACCACACAGGCACCTTATTACATTTTTATTGCACTTTCTCAGTYGGGAAAAACAAACCTATCTGATAGGCTGAGAAAGCTGAGGGTGTTCAGCCTAGTGAGGAGGAGGTTGTGTGGAGACCTTGCAGTGTTGAAGGCGGTCWGCAAGGAAGATGGAGAGGGACTCTTCATCAAAAACGGTAGTGATAGGGCAAGGAATAATGGGTTCAAGCTAAAAGAGGGGAAATTTAGGTTTATACAGAAGAAATTATTTACTGTGAGAGTGGTGAGGCACTGGAAGTGGTTGCCCAAAAGAGTTGTGGATGCCACATCCTTGGATGTTCAAGGCCAGGTTGGATGGGGCTCGGAGCAACCTGGGATAGTGAAAGGKGTCCCAGCCCATGGCAGGGGATTGGAATGAGATGATCTTTAAGGTCCTTTCCAACTCAAACCATTCTATTATCCCATGACTCTATGAAACTAAAAAGTRCAGCTTGTTTTATTTGGATCTAGAGCAGGACACTTCCAGGACAAAGTCAGCTAGATATCTTCAAACATGAAAAACTGTCACATTTTTTGTGGCCTCTGAGGGAAACAGGTTTGTAGAAAAGCTTTAGAGGGCAATTGTAGGAGGCCTGTGTAGAACTACACATAATATATGTAAGGTTTTCCTTGTAAATGATTGGGGCAGAGCATTTTCAAGGACCTTATCTTTTCATTTCAGCATTATTCCTAAAGAAAATGATGGAGAACAAATTCTGAGCAAGACTGGCAGACTCCCCTTTTTTAATACAAAAATTTCTTATGAAAGCATTCTCTAGATAATACATCCAAAGGAAGCCCTGAAAATCCTCTGCTACAGAAGTATATCAATAAGAACCAAAAACATACCAGTTAAAAACCAGCCTTACAATGGGAAAGTAGTTCAAATACCTATGCTTTTAGGTAATAATTACAAAATTCTATTTCTAGTAACAGGGTTATGTAGGCAAGGCAAGTACTGATTGATGGTGCCAGAAGATCACTTTCATAACAATGTACAGACTGCACATGCTGTGTGGAAAACAATAATTGTTCCAGTACCCAGTGGTTATGTGCATATTGATATCTAGGTTGCCTGAGTAACCTTAAGACTAAGTACAATGCAGAAGGTAATTCATTATTCACAACTTCTTCAAATACATTACCTCATTCACACGTGTATTTTGAGACTCAGCACTGAACTGTGCTATCCAAARTGTCTATTAGGTCTTGAAACAAGCAACAGACACTCCTGGTGGCTCTAGAAGAGTCTGAGAACTTGGCAGAGTGGGAATGTGCGTAAGATGCCTCCCTCCATTGCCCTCCCCTTTGTTTCAGTTCTCTTGGGAGCTGGGGTCACCAGGGAGCTTCAGCATCATCTGAGGAGAGGTTTCAGTTCTGACAGATGCAAGCACACACTGCATGGGGTGAAGCAATTTGTATAAAGTTGTATTTATTGACTACAGATCTCAGGTTTGAGGTGGTGACTGCTTTTTTGCTGGATTGCTTTCATGAGAAAGCTGTGGGTTGACTGAGAGGAACGCATTCATGCCCCCTGGGAGATCAGTGAGGAAGGTGAGGCTAAGCCCCTGAGTGTYGGAACTCAGTACATTCCTCCAGGTGTCCARAGTTGCCGAGGACCCTGCCGGGGGGCTCAGAGACCCTGACATGCTGCCCAGAACACCTGGGGATTTGATTATGACCCCTGGARCAAGTCACCAGCTTTGTATGCGGACCTGAAAGTCACAGAAGTTTAAATAGTATAATGACAAAATGATCACAGGATGAAAATGTAGATTTTAGGATTTTTGGTATGGGGATTGTGGAGACAAGATAGAGGAACCTGGGTGTGTCTAGCCTTTCTCCTTCTTCTTCTTCTTGTTCTCCATTTTCTGCAGTGATGTTGGCACTTTGGGATTGGTCTAGAGTAGAAGTGCACTGTCTAACATAGGTGAYRGGTATTGGGAATTAAGTGTAAATATGATATACGTAGTTTGTAGTATAAAAAGACAACACCACCTCGGGGGCAGTCAGAATGCCTCTGGCTGCCTTACTGAGCAGACATCCGCTGGGCAGAAAGAAAATTTTAKAGATAAGAATTAATAAACAACTTCAAGACCGAAAACTGAAGAGCTCTGACTCGCTCTTMAGATGCGYGGGCCGAAACAGAGACATCCTACGCATCTCGGGGCAGCAAWTACCAACCATCTACCCGAGACCTGGGGCTGTGAGCTTCTGGAGAAAAAGCTGAGATCTGAACCTCATGCCTGCTTGTCAGGCAGTTTTTTGCCTGTTTCTGTCCCCATCCCATTAAATTCTGAAAGAGTCACAAAATCCTGAAACGATTTTGCAAGACAAGTTCAGCTTCAGTTGTATGATAGACAATCTTGGTAGCTCAAGGTTGCCCCTGATTTTTACCACACTTGTCCTGAAGTGGCCTTCATTGTACAAAAAAGAAAGATGCTTACTCCAGTTTTAGGGCATAAACTGATTAGGAATCTCTCTTAAAATCAAGTGCTTGACCTGAAATAGCCAAAACCTTTTTGTACTCTGCTCTCAAAAGCATTCTCCCATCTAATGCCTTCCACTGYAGCATTGCTGCTCACAGCAATCATTATTCTGGGGCACAGACTCTTTCCTTTCTTAATGCAAAGCCTTACTTACACTTCATTTAGTAGGCTGCATGTTAATGAGAACTGTTAGCAACCTTCACTGTCTGTGAGAAGTCCCAGGGTAGCTCTCCCTAATTCCTGACTGGTTGGGTGCACTGCACATGGAACTCTTTAATTGGGGAAAAAACTCAAATGATGCCTTCCCAATGTGCAGTTAAACTGAACTAAATTAACACAATAGATGCTTCATTTTTYACATGAAGTTGTCATTCCTCAGGGATCTTTTCTGCTGGTCTTTAACAAAGATTCAATGTAGTCATCAACTTTGCTGTACTTCTGAATCTGGAGGCTGAAAAGCTGAAGCAGCACATACATGGGTACACAGCACCCAGAGTTATACACGGCAGCAGTTTGATGTGTGGCAGTGCCATATGGCTCAATGTGGCCTTTTATTTAAGAGATGTGGCTGCTGTTACTTAGATTACAGCATCACTGTGGTGTGACAGGGGAGATCGGAGTTCCCCTGAATTAGTCACAGTATCTCCAAGGATTTAACMTCTGAGGAGATAAAAATGTCCAGTGCCCTCTGCAAGGTGGCACAAAACAGCAAGAACCAGGAACAGAAACTAACTATTTTCAGGAGCCTCTCTGATGTAGCCAAAGGAGTATACTCTGTTTTGTACATGGTGCTCTGAGCATTTATACACAGCCCAGTACACATTCTGTGACAAAACTTGGCCTGGAAATAGTTAATATTTTCAAATAAAATTATCAAAATAAGTTAGTGTTCTTCCAGAACTTCACCTGTACATATATATCCTCCTGAGAAATCCTGAAGCTTCAGGCTATGTGGATGTGAAACATAACTTAGT
Source organism: Cardinalis cardinalis (assembly GCA_014549065.1). NCBI lineage: Eukaryota > Metazoa > Chordata > Aves > Passeriformes > Cardinalidae > Cardinalis > Cardinalis cardinalis. The sequence goes on from JACDOX010000082.1 coordinate 1,309,233, forward strand.
ATGCACTAGGGAGAGAAATCCTGTATTAGGTTCAGCTCCTGTCTCAACTATGTCTGATTATGTTCCCCAGTTTAAGGCTTGTTACTTGGTTTGAAAGCCTGTTACGTCGCAGGAAACTTATACATGTAACTTGTAGCTGCTTTCATAGTTTAAAAGCTGTCATTTCACCTTCTGCACAAAGAAATGCTTTTCCTGTCTATGTCAAAGCGATCCACACAGCTCTCCCACGGAGTTTTCAAAGCGTCTTCTGGTACAGCAACACAGCTTTTATTCTGTGAGAGCAATTTGCTCTGCCATTATATTGTCTGCAGGTATGCAGCTGTATTGTTTTACGGTGTTGATCTAGAAAGGAGCTGGAAAGCTCATAAAACTGGAAAGCAATTGGTTTCCAGCTGAGGCTTTACTTCTACCTAGCCACTGTGCTCTCCAGGTGAATCCCTGTGGGATTTTGTTTGAGAGGAAAAAGAAAATGCAGTTGTGTCCAGACTGGGGCAAATCCAATATCACTCCAAATCAAGGGTTTCATCCTTCTCTGTTTCTTACTTCCTTCTTCTTCCTGGCTCACACTGTTTATAGGCACACTTCATCCTGTGTCCACATCAGCTGCCTGCAACACCCACCAGCAGTCCYACATTTCTCTTGATTTATTGTGTTTCAGAGACACCTCAAAGGCAAACGGGGGCTACTCTTGAAACGTGTAATGAACATGCGCTGGACAGAAAAAACATCACCTGCAGAGGGCACAGAATCACATAAGTGGTGCCAACTCACAGTTCAGATATCCAAAACAATTTTTCTTAGATGTACCACCAGCGGCAATGTCACCTCAGGCTGTACTCAAGGCTTCCCAGTAACATTCAGAAATGGGAARGAGGCCAAGGCCATAGGCTGCAAGAGAAAGAGAGGTGAGGGGGAAACTCCTTGCCCAAGAGAGGGTGCAGAGCTGCCCTGCAAACAGAGGTGGCACATCTGTGAGCTGCTCACAGCTTGCAAGTACTGAATGAAATGYGTGGAGTTCATGGGGAACTTCTATGGAGTTCCATGCAGTTACAGAGGCATTCTTCCTTAAATCTAAGGGAGTTAATTAGAATAATATATGTCACTTCAGCATGATGACTGATGATCATGCTGTGGAGAAAGGAAAATTTGCTTGAGAGAAAATGYCATTATCTACCCAAAGCAAATACAAATGCAGAACTTGGTTTATACTTTTTCAGAGATGTAACAAACATCAGTCACAAAAGAGCATAGATTTGATCCACAATGCAGTGCATGCAGTCTCCTGTTCAGCATGTTGCCCCACTGCTAAGTGTGAAGCCAGAAAATAAGTAGGCAGGTCARTTCCCACCTCATTAACACAGTGGGAGGGGGAAGGGCTGAAAAATAAGATTGTAAAAACAGCCATGAACACTCCTTGGAATCTAAACAATGCCCAAGACCAAGCTATGGTTCCCTTTTTTCCCCTTATCTCTTTTTGTCTCCTTCAATGGCTTTATATTCAGTTGTTCCTAACTGCTGGCGACTTCTGCTTTTCCCAACCTTTAAGAATCCCAAAGTAGAGAARCAATTTTCTCATTTGCTTGAGCTACAGGGGTTTTTGTTTAATCTCCTTCTGGAAAAGGGGGAATTATACCTTTTGTATCACTGTGCAGCTCTCCTGTGTGAGAGTGGGTGTGCTGGGGGTTCGGGTGAGGCAGGAGGATGCAGTCAGAGCAGTGCCAGCACTCAACCTAAACTGTTTTGCTTTTATCGTACTGCAAAGTGATTATCACCCTTGCAGCCACCATGTTTCTTGGGAGTGATGTCTTAGGAGACATTCTTCTAGGATTTTCATAAAACCATCATCCCTCAGCCCCAGTAAAATGTGACTACATGTAGCTATGTTAAGGTGGGGGTTTTTGCTGTTTTCTTTGCGTTTCTCTAATGCATTAATTTTAAAAAATCCTTCAATAACAAAAGCTTTAAACAGAAGGCTAAATATGTGGGGAAGGAAAGGTAGTTTAAATGTTTGATGAAAGAGAAAAAAGAAAATGGCAATGAAAAATGAAAAAGTTCCTGTTTCATTCAGAATTTGAGCAGAATTTTTCTCTCCTAAAGATTCATCTATAGCTGCTTTTTATTGTTGGACAGGGGAGATAATTTAGTATGTGTTGCTTAGATTTTTTAAAGTTTTCTCATTCAAAAGCAAAAGAAAAGGATTCTGCCCCTCCCTTATACTCRCTCCATAACTTCTAAATGAGAAGTACCGCTGAAAGGCTTTTCAGGAGGACACCTCTTTCACACTGCAAACCTTGCATAACCTGCTATGCCATGGTTAGCAATTATACCATGACAAATGAGACAGCAGGTATTTTGTTGCTTGCCTGGGGATGCATCAAAAAACACACACTACAAGGTCCTGCAAAAAAATCTACTTGTAAAATCCACGTTCAACCATGGAAAACAGGCCTGGGTTAAGACAGAGGTAGTCTGGTCTCACTCAAGTAGTCACTTCAAAATCTATGGAAATCCTCCTGAAGGGACGCTGACTGGTCTGACAGGCCTGCTTGATATAGCTTGAGCAAGTCTCCTCCCAGCTGCTTCCAAATGAACTTTCTGAAATGGTATGTTGCAATTTCTCAATAGTGTTTCAACTTGAAGTAAAACTTTGCTTGGACCAAATCCAATCAATGTTTTTTGAGGGCATCACCTATAAAGCCACTTTGTGCCACATGGTGCTGCTAGGGGCTGGGGGCCACTAAGGGACTGCAAGGGCAAAAAGAGGTCTGTATATATTAATGTGTACAAGAACATGAAAAAAGACAGACGTTATTAGTTTTCACTCCACTCATTTTAAAAGGAAGGGCAGGCTTTTAATTTATTAACAACATTTTGTTGWTAGCTGAAAGAATTTAGTGTTTGGGCTTGGAAGCTGTGGTGCACACAGCTCCATGAGATTAAATGCTATTAAAGACACCTAAACATCTCTACAGGCAAAATACTGTAAACAGTTCTGCAAAGCTCTCCACAAAGACCTTGAGGGTTTCAATAACCATCAGGGTGGTTTGTGTCTCACAAACCACCCTGAAGATAAAAGAGCGGCTGTGGCTTCCTTGTACGTGCCTGGGAGGCTCACCTGCACCACCACCCATSGAGGAGCCCGTTGTGCTGATATTGCTTTTTGTGTGCACAGGGTGGGGACCTTGACACCCACCCAGAGACAAACTGCCCTACCCAGCCCCAGGGTCCTGCCCCACTTGTGCCCAGCCCGGCCAGTCCCTCCCTCTGGGGCAATGCTGGCAGCTGGATTTGCTGCCCTCCTTGCTGGCATGTCTGTTTGGGACACTCCCCCCCAGCATGATGGCAGCTGAGGTAAAAATAGCATTCCAGGAGGTGAACACAGCAAAGCCTCAGTCTTCCTGTGCTGTAGCCTCTTTTGGTTATTCAYTTTCCTCTCCTATATAGCTATAATGACAGCCTGTCACATGCCTTTTTTTTTTTTTTGTTTGGTTTTGGTCGGGAGATTAAAGAAAGGTTTTTCACTATAGTTTCAGGTGAGAACAAATGCCATTTTTTCTCAACACTTTAATTACAACAAGCAGAATGATTCTGTAACAAATTTCAAATTCCACTGTGATTAGAACTGATGAAATGGTGCAGATGATGCTTTTTTTTTAAACATGAGACCATTCTTTATCAAGGAAGATGGAAACAGGTCCAAAAATTTCTTATGAAAGGATGCTCCCCTCCTTTAAAAAGCATTCATTTGCACCAGGGAGTGTAAAACTCATTTCAGACAAGCACTGTCCTTCAACAGATGACCCTCTGAGCAGCACTGAGTGTAACAAGGTGCTGCTTTTCAGTTAGGAACTTCAGATGGTTATTGAAACTGTTAATAAACCCACTAATACCAATTTTGGCAATTTTCAGTCAMCACCCAATTTCACACATGATGTCCTGAATGATATGGCAAATCATGTAATCTTATACAACCTTTATCTCCAGTAATCGGTAATCCCATGTTTTTGTCAGTGTGACCTGTCCAAGGGATCTGAAAGGCTCTCTCCTTTCACCAGGGGTCTGAAAGGCTTTCTCCTCTCACCAAGGAAAAGAATTTTAGCTGTTTGTGTAAATCAGTGGAATCTGGTTGAAAAAAAGCGCCACGTGTAACTTACCTGTATCCTGAATACGAGACATTGTTAAGGTCTGTAAATTAACAGAGGTAAATTGCTTTTACCTAAATTAATTCTCAGCTACACTAATAGGTTAAATAATTTAACAAGGTCCTAAGTCTGCATGACAGCTTTAATTTAGTGCATTACTTTCCCTCTGTGCTGAAGTAGTTTCGAGGTCAGTTGTATTAAACAAATGCTAGCCTAAAGACAGAGTTAAGCTGTGCAAATAGTTCCCTGAACTGGGAAGCACGTAACCAGCAGATAACTCAGTTATACTTAAACTTTTTATAGATGTTATTTCTTTCATCTTAYGGGCTTTGGAAATTAAACTCCTCACTGTAGCAATCACAATGACATATGTGCAACCCCCATTAGGAGAAAATATTTTCTGAGCTGGGATCTGAGACTGAACTTGCATAAATCAAGGCTTAGGCATTTTTTATCCCCTGCTAATACACGTGCAGGAACACTTTTTTAGATTTTGTTCCCTCCATTTCTTCAGAATATATTATTTCTATGGGAAAGTTGAATTAAGTTTCTTGTCTTTGGCTTTTCTGTTTTCCCTTCAGCTCTATATTGTCATACCTTGCCAGCTAATCTCACTTTCCTTGTGAATAGCATACCCTACCATTTAGGTAAAAATGGTTTTCAGAAAAAGTATGTCCTATGAGATGTTATGACATTTTGTGAAACAACATAATGCAATGTGACTGATGTAGATGGATATGCCCCATAAAGCTGAGAGATTTAGATATGTAGTTTCACGCCCAAAAAAATCACTTCATAATGCAGTTTTATTTAAAATATAACATTGAAATCCTATTTAAACTCCTTCAAATAGATAGAAAATTTATTTAAACTTTTATATAAAAGGGTTTTTACCTGAATGCTTAGAGATGTTCTACCTTCAATGCTTTTTACACCTCAGTATGAAGGGGAAAAAAATATACAATATATACGAAAGAACCTAGCTAATGTTTCCTTCCTTACACCCATCCCTGAAGGAAGAGAAATGCTTTAGTGGGATCAATAGTCATAAATCATTACAAGTAATTTGAGGTTTTATTTCATCTACTTTTATTATAATGTCCATGCCATCTGCTGTACATGTTGAGCTTATTACACTAATTCATTTTGCAAGCGCCAACCTCTGAGTGAGAGGTGTCAGAGGGCAATTGATTAAGGGATATTTGTTCTGTTACAGCTTTTTCTTTAATTTCTCTCCATAAGAGTTTCAGGTTGAGCAAGTGAGCTGACATGATAGTGGGGCCTCATGRCTGGAGATAAATGGGACATGTGACTTTGTGCATTCATAAATATCAGAGCATCCTTTACCCTGGTGGTGCTGGGCGGGGCAGTGTGTGTCAGCTGTGGGTTAGTACAAGGCTAAACGCATGAGGTTGTTTCTCTTCTTACAAGCTGAAAGAGGATGGATGTTTGACATAAAAATCATGGCTCMATCCAGGACTCTATCTCCCATTCACTCCTATTATCTCTAGTTAAATGGGTTTTGTGTGATAGCATAGGACAAAGAGAAAAAGAGAAACCAAGAAAATCCCGAAAGGTCCAGTATTACAACATGAGATATCAATTCTGTAGTGAGTGAGTATTCACACTGTGTGAACTATGTGAATCTCTACCACTAAGTAAGAGTTGTTTGGTTCTAAACCTTGTAGCTCAAAAATGGATGTCCTCAAATTCTTGCTTTCCATGTTTGCAATATACCAACATTAAGATACAAGGGTAATAGGTACTTGAAAAAATCCATTACATTGTCTTCATCAGTTCATCTCCACTGTGTCAAGAAGAAGTGAACAGACATGTCATCAATATTAGACTTGCTTTGTTACCTTAGGCAATTAGTCCAAGTATGAGAGTAGTCTGAATATTTAAAAACCAATGYAAAATTTACAATTGCAACTTGAGCTTCATCAATATTTTGATTTATTTATAATGAATTTGTCCATCATGTCTGAGGTCCTGACACTAAATGTACAACTGAGTAACATTTAYACACTTGAACAGTTCAACTGAATTCAATGGAAAACCATGAAAAATCTTATTTAGTGGATACTGGTGCTGTATCCTTTAAATGCAGACAGCCATGCATGAATATGTCAGTCTGAGATCCTCTCTAAAAGTCAGGACAGCCAGGACAGCATTTTAGCACAAGCTTCCTCATCCTCACCAAACTGGACAAAATACAGCTGAGTTCCCTCACTTTGAGTTTTGGCCCTGCATTTTCTGCATGTGTTTTTGAAGGTTTGAATCTCTGCCACCTGCTATTAGTATCATTCATGTACAATTTACATCTAGCTTGTGGCCCCTTTAAGTTCCAGCTACTGCAGGYTTCAAATGCAAGCCTAGTCACTGTCAAATTGCATTCTGTGTGTTCTCTCACGTTATTTCCATTGTGCCAGCAAAGTGCCCAGACTGCCATATTTCACTGGGAGAAAGACTGAACATTTCCAGTTATTTTGATAAAAAAGTCCTTGGACAGTCTTGGTTTTATGTAAAGTTTTATTTTAGCCAATGACCACTTTGAACACCAATTCTGCTGATTCTCAAGCACATTACACTGAAGTAAAAAGGCACACCCTGAAAAGTCTATGTTAAGTTTACTATCAGTGGTACCTCTCAGCTACTWACAGAATCATCTGACTGAGACCTTTAATGCTATAATACTTTCAAATACCTTGAAGCTGTAATGACTATGTTTCGCTTTTTTTTTTCATGAAGAAAATGCAACATGACACCACCCAGCCTGGTTGTGCATCTAGTTTCCTCAGTTCACAGGCTCCTGTTTTCCCTGCTATTAGGCACTTTACAGCTCCAGCGCTAATTGCACAAATGGATTCATTTACAGCAGCACAACAGAAAACAGGRTGACAATGGAGACAGAGAGATTGCAGTAAGGCATTGCAACTGGTGTACTGGTGGACACTGAATAGAAGTGCCAGCTGTGTCTTGTAAAAAGAGGTGACAGAAAAAGAAAATCCCAACAAGGACTTTGTGAGTTCAGCTACATTTTGGGGCCTGCAGGGAAGAAAACAGCTAAAAGGATTACTGAGAGCTTCCCACCTCCTAGGTCATGCCACTGCCCAGTGTAGAGATATGGGATGCTGTTATTGCTACTGCAATTTGTACAATGAGGGATTTACTGCTGCATTAAGAACAAAAAAACTTTCTTCCCTGTCTTTGACAGAGCCTCAGTATGCCTTTCTGCACCGGTATCTTTCCAGTGAGATTTCTCTGCAGCTTACTAAACTTGCAGCTCCAAACCAGCGGCACGAAGAGTGGAGCTGAGTCAGGAGTCTTGACTGCTGGGTACCTCTTCTGCTGGAGAGTAAACAAACTCCTTTATAAAATGCAGTCTCAGGAGAGTTCTTCTCCAGTTGGCACAAACTGTGAAGCATATCCTTTTCTTGCAACACAGGGAGAAAAAGTAATACACTTTTGCTTTAATCTCCCCTTCAGCAATCTAATATATACTTACTGGCACAGGCAAAGCCACTGTCTACCAGCTGGATCTATCTTGAAGGTTTGCAGGACTGGTGCAGAGATGATGAATGCAGGGCACATGGGAGACAACCCATTTCCTTTCTGGCAGTCTCCACAAATGAGGTCCCACAAAGAGTTTAAAGCCCTCTTCCCCAGGTTGGAGCTAGAGATGTGTGTAAGTTTGTCACCATCATGCTCTGCCCCCTGTGCAGCTGCCTGTTGTAGGGCCCTTGTCTCTTATGTAGCCCCCTGGACAGACCTATAGGCCTTACTTTGACTGACACAGATAAATCTTTCTCAGTATCTAAAGCTCTGATCTAAAGCTCCATCCCATGGGTCAGCTCCTAGAGCTATAGAAGATTGTATAGGACAGAGGCAAATTTTCCAAAGTCTCAGCCCAGGGGTTTCAGTAATTTAATAAGGACAAATAAAGCATAGAAAAAATGATTATCAGGAGCATTTTACTAGATTAGCACCTCACATATTGAAARAATTACAGAGTCTAAATGTTGCAGCATGAACATCTTGCTTGTCTATGAGCATGGGCGATACTGCAAACCRCGTAGGAGTTAGATTTTAGATGGCTGGGATGCACAGTTAGCTTAAAGAGCCATGGTTATTATTTTTAGACACGGCTGATTAATCTGCTTTACCAAGACTGAAATGTAACATAATGTATATAATGCAATTAGAAAGCTGTGTCTCTATTAATGCTGTGGGCAAAATGCAGAGATAAGCTTCTGAGAAGCAGTAGGAGTCTAATAATTATTTACACCTTTATCCTGYGCTGGAGTTCGTGGACTATAACCTGGAAGTTTGAGTATTTGAGAGGCTTGTGCTCTAATCATTGCATAATTGATTTTCCCTCAAATTYCACACCTGAAAGTGTCTTGCTTAGTTTACATGACAGCCTAGAGTGGAACAAGACATGGCTATATGCTGAGGAGCTCAAAGAAGAGGACAAAAACATGGTAATTGGGTGTCACAGCTGGAAAGAAAATGAAAATTACATTTTCTTCCATATGAGTTTATCTTCTCCCAGAGGAATGGCATGCAAGGCATCCAATAAGTGTGATGCAGGGGAAGCTATTTCTGCTCTGGGATCACCCAAAATGTGATAATTATATCCTATGTAACTCAGAGAAGTCATTCTTTCCCATTCAGCACTCCTCTATCAAAACCACAGAGTTAAGTTCTCATCTTCATTATGGGCTCTATCAACAGGCACAAAAAATATTTATTTTTCTGCAGGCTGGTAGCTAGATGTTGTCAGTTCCACACTAGGGTTAAAATTTTGGCCCATTTCTAGTCCTGTACATTGCATAGAAAAGTCATATTAGAAGATACAACAACAAAAATATCCAACCCAATCCTCCCAAAAAACCAYCCCAACAAAAAAMCCCCTCCAGATGGAGCTTGWTCATAATTCTCTTTAATAAATTGCATGTGTCTTGTTTTCTTCCTTCAACAGTTTAATTCTCCTTGCTTGTTTCTCATTCACCAAGGGGCAAGCAAGAAGAAACCATATTGGGAGGTTGGATGTCAAAGTGTGTCAGCTTGCCAATGGATATATTCGACAGGATCTAAGAGTATAAAGATCAGAAAACATCAGATTTGGAAAACACCCTACAGACAAATAAAGTAAATCAGCTGAAGAGGCTTAACTATTGTCTAATTGTAGTAGCTATTTATAGAATTGAAGATAAGATTTTCTTTCCCATGCTTAGCAAATTACAACTAATGGGTCTCTAAAACTTAGGCTCTATTTTATTTTTTGGAGCAGTCCCGGAGAACTGATTAGTGTGTGCTTACACAGAAATGCATAAAATAATCTCATTACAGTAATGCAATGTGACTKAGGGGTGATTTCTGCCCAGCCTGTATCCTGTGTTTCATTGTAAGTGATCATTTAATAAACAAACAGGAAATAGTGCAAACAAGCAGCAGTGGAGCTGGCACTCATTCATCTACTAAAAACTTATAAATGGCATGTGAACACCCTTATTCTAGAGGGATTTTCTAAAGGAGAAATAGAGCCCCTCAGCCTCCATGATCCATTCTACCCTCGGCTCCCTTCTGTGCTAAACCCCAGAAATATCTGGTATCATGATAAAGTTTTCAATAATTGACACAGATGTGTTTGCGTCCTGCACCATTTCAGTTAATGGAGAGCTCCAGGGAGCCAAGATTTTGCTTGTTGTGTATTCATTTATTATTCATTTAAAGAACATGGCCATTTGCCAGTAGGAACTGAAATGAAATCACCACCTTCACGCAGGCAATCCAACAACCCTCCAGTTGCAGTGACATTCAGTTACTAATGGGTTAGTTCAGTTTTAATCCGCTGCCTAGAGATGAATAACATTAATTATTGTAATTGGTAGTGACAGTAATGGGTGCAACATTTCCAGGGCTAATTTACTCTACTTTTGTATCATGCTAATGTGGCTATTCTGCTTCAGCACCCGAGATAAACTAAAACCAGTTCAAATGTCTGTCTACTGTACAATGTGGTGTACTGCCTGCATGTCCTGAGACTTGCAATGTATGGAGTGGTATAGAACTGTTGTGCTTAGGCAATCGATGGGAGAAAATGGTACTGCAGCATCATGAAATATTCCATGTGAACCCACCACACATCAGCAGGAAATGTTCAGTTTGGCAGCTGAGCCAGAAAAAAATATTGGTTTGATTAAATAATAATAAAATAAAATGGATTAAAAATAATAAATAATACCCATTTACAACAGGTGAAAATAGGGACCAGATTAAAGTAGGTAATTTTATTATTATTTTGCACTTTACAGATTCAAAGCAATTATTTGATCCAAGGTTTCTTACCTTTCAAGTAGGTCTCTCTCTCAGCTGCTAAGTTATTAGTGCACACTGAAGCTGGCCTCCCTCAGGCTGGTTTGCTCAAACTGCTCCACTTAGGAAAGCATACTTAAATATTTGGTGAGGGAGCACAAGGGATTCTGCAGCTGCTGGTYAGAATGCTAAAACACCAGGGGCCCAGTTGTTTATCCAAAATGGAATAACACCAACAGGAAGGATTGAGAACAGCTCTCCATTCCCAGCCTTTTGAACAGGGTGCAAATCTAAGCCTTGGGACGTGTTACTAGAAAAAGAGGTGCTGGGGTGTTAAGATGCCCTTGGGCAGAGAGGGACTTAATCTGTACCTACATCCTACAAGGTAAATGTCCTAAACAGAGGGTTACTGAATAAAACTGGGACTTGATGACCTTAAGAAAGTGCTGAAATCTGAATTGGTTTTTGGTATCTGTTGCTGATAGTTGAAAATTTGAAACACAGTTGAGAACAAATTTGTGTCTCCTTGAAAGCATTCAGAAAAAGATTAGCACATAAAATAAAATCTAACTAAATGTATAGACACAAATATATGTACACATAAACAATTACAAACTTGTAGTTATGAGCAGCAAAGACTATCAAAGAAACAAAAAGAGGTAAGAAAATTCCAGGTATTTTGCCCTAGTACTATATGCCATCTCAAATATTAGAAGATTAGAAGATGCTTCCATACACAAAAATTGGATTTAAGTCTGTTCTCATGAGGTACATCAAATTAGATTATGTTTTCATATACTGACTGGAAAGAAAAAATGCAAGGTCATGAAACAAACAATCAAAAATAGTCCAAAAATATTTTTGTAGTAAGTCTGACTGCTTCCAAAAAGGCTTTCATGAAAACAAATTAGCAGCAGAATTACATCAAATTCTTCATCAGWTTTTCAAACTTCTGACTTTTTCCACTGTTTTTTACTTCAATTTGAAGAAAATTGATACCATTTAAAAAGGCATCCTATTTGAAAAWATATATGTACATTCACGGGGTATGTTGAATTCCTAACTTACAGAGATTATATGAAAGACAGCACAGTTCCTACCCWAAACAAGGATGCCTCACACCTGAAGATAACTGACATTCCCAGTGAAAGACAGCAGTGCATGGGACAGGACTCTGAATAGACAAAGGGGTTAAGCTGAGGGGTAGATCCCTCCATCTGCTGATGACTCAAGAAGGGGCAGGGAGAGGGTGGAAAGTGATGATTTGGGTTACCAGATCCAGCTCACAGCTGGCACATGTCTCTGGGCCATGTTAGTACACTGTCTCCAAAAGATTTAAGCTCCAACTTGTCCCCTCTGTCTGCCCCAGAGTCTCCCTCTTCCAATGCTCAGAAACTTTACTGTATTGCACAGCCAAAAATCATTCATTGCTTGTTTAGAACCATTTGTTCCTGTGCCAGCATTGTCCTTTGGCTTAAATTTCTCTCCTCCCGCCCTGGTGTTTACCCTTGTAATGTATTTATAGGTAGCAATCAGATCCCATCTCAGCTTTCATTTTGCTAGGCTAAAGAGTCCAGGCTTTTCCCAGTTTGCTCTCATAAGACAGGCGCTCTATTCCCCCTGTTCTACTCCCAGTCCTCCTCCCCACCTGTTCCTGTATCAGTTGTTGTCTCATGGTATGAAGAGACACCCACTTGAGGACTGAGGTCCTTCCTCCTTCAGGTGCCACTCCTACAATGGCTAGGAATGAAGGTCCTCATCCCAGGGACTGGTGGGGGTCCTTGCTGGCCAGGAGAAGGGTCCAGTCCAGGGAGCTGAGCCCAGCAGGTTCAGGTGCTGYTACCTGTTGAAGCCCTGCTGCCCACTGACCCACTCCTGTGTGTCTGTGGGTTAGCCTGCAGCTGCACTCCAGGGGACACACATTATGGGATGTGCCTGGCACATCCATCATGGGATAAAATGACCCCCACTACGTCAGGCCTGGAGCAATGAGACAGATGTATGCTCCTTGGGAATAACTAAATTAAAAGGATGCATTAATAGGGCTACTGTTCACATTTTCTGACAACATATTTCCTCTGTACTATTTATAAATCTTACATGAAGAATTATTTTTTAGATTCTCATCTGGCATACAYTGATGAAGCTTCATTAGTTACAATGAAGCCTATCACTGCACCAGCCAATCAGTGGACTATTTATTAATTAAGTTGTAGAACATGCATTTGAAGGCGACTTTTTTTTCCCTCTACATAATCCATCCAACCATATTTCTTCCTTCACTTTCCCATGGAAAAAAATATACTTTCAAGTTGTTGCCAAAACCTTCATGATCCACTATATTGAAATAAATCTAACTTTCTGGAATTTATAGGCAGGGATGCTAAGCTGAGTCTGATTAATCTAAGATTTGAAGGGCTGCAGCCCAGCTATAACTTTCAGTAAGGAGCTGTAATTACAGGCTAAGTATGGCAAATCCAGACTGCTCAACATTGCTGTATTGATTCTTTTAAACCATTAAATATGGAAGTTCAAATTCATGCACAAAGGCGACATTTTTGAAATCCCAGCAATTTAGGAGAATTATGTTTCTGGAAGTGGTGTGGATGGGAGAACACTTGTCTAACTAATGGCTTCTTTCTGCTGGAGAAACTCAAGATCAGGATGCACAACCAGAACTTTTATTTTATTTTAAGTGGGATAATTTTTTTTTTTAACTTCCTCCACTGTTTTTAGTCATATTATGACAAAGGCAGAGAATTATGAGAGGAAGATAGGATAAAAAAACTCTCACCACAGCCATGAACCCAGTGATGCTCCCAGCTGCCATTCTGCTCAACATTATGATTGCACTGTCAAAAAATCAAGGACTCAAGGACTCAAAAWTCACTTCAATAATTCTCCTTTCTGTGCTTCTCCAGGAGCAGGGAACCTCTCCCTCCTACCATGGAAGCTAAGTAACAGATAGTAGAGGGACTATGATGGGCTGCTGTTTAGCTGGGGTCCCAATCACATTGGAGTGTGTAATATAAAAACATGTCATTGGTGAGACCTAGAAGTGTTACTCAAGCAAAATTAGAGTTCCCTCAGGATGTTTTCATCTGCTTTGGCTACTTCCTTCTGTCTCATGTCATGCTGGCAGGACCATGGCTTGCATCAGCTGTACATGATCTCCCATCCTGAGGAGGGAGATGTCACAGTTTCAAGTTTCCTACCTTAAGGTATTAGGGGAGGCATGCTGGGGAAAGCGGGGTTGTTTTCAGTGCCCATCTGAGCAAAAATGTGACAAAAAATGCAGCAGGGAACTGGATCAAAGGAGCTGATTTTAGCTTTTTTTTTCTCCTTTAATTCAGTGACAGTTTTGATATTTGTTTGAAAAGATTCTCTAAGATCAGGGTTGTTGTGTCTTTGTGCCTGTAATTGTATTAAAAGTGCCATRCAGCCTTTTCTATAAGCTAGAACACTGGTATTATGTGTCATCTGTGCAAAACACTTATGAGATCTGGTCCATAATTACAGCTTTCCAACATCACAGGAGAACATTTCTCAGACCTACTAATTGTGTTGCCCTTTATGGTCCATCTTATTGATTAAACATCTGTTAGTGTTTTGTCGAAATGAGAATTCACTTGCAATGCAATGTGTCTGGTATATTAAATTCTGTTTAAGTCAGCCCTAACTACAAGTTTGAGATACATGTATTGTATCTCCTTAATTGTATCTTAGTATTTTTTGCTGTGTTTTTTGTTTGTACTGCTTCCTGGAGAGCAGGAAAGTGTTCTAATGTTTTCTTTACAGCAAAGTCAAATTATATTCCCTTAATTCTTTTGCCACGCTTGAACCATTTCAGGTGGACAAATACTTGAGAACATTGTAAAATAATAACTTAAWACAGACCACTACCTTTTTTTCCTATGCCACAATCCAATTACACAGTAAATTTTATCTTTTGTTGCAATGCCAGGGAAAATGATGTATGAAGTGAATAAGGGAAAGGAAAAAAAACCAACACATGTACGGACACAAACATATTTACAAAACAGGACTTTTTAATTTGACCTTCTTAATTGTGAAGGATTTTCTTTTCAAGGAGCAAAATAAAAGGATTTTTGAACAAGATCCCTCTGCTCCTAGTCTTCATAATACAAATTAAAATACAAAAAAAAAAAAAAAAAGATGTTAGTATGCTGCTAATTTCTGGGAAATTAAAAGAGCAGCTCTTGCAAAGGGATTCCAGAGAAGCAATTCAGAGTCCTTCTCTCTTTCCATTCCATGTGCTTACTAAAATACAAGGACTCCTTTACAAAAGAAATCCAAAATCTGACACAAATTGAGAGGAGAGAGTCTGCTTCACTGCTGTCCAATGTAATTTCAAATTGACTTATCCTTTCTTTATCTGATTTGCTGACTGATAAAATCTTGACAGTATTAAAAAATAATCCAAGTCCTATTGCATGAGTTGTTTTCCTTCTGCATGTTTTACATATATTGATTGGAGAAATGAAAAAATGCTAATACCCATATGTTGTCACATCAARCAAATGTGGACCACTTATTTTTCCAAATCACATTATGTCTGGAAGATTTTGCAAAGATCTGCGAGCTAAGCTTGTATTCAGTTTCAAGATGAAATGAACTGACCCAACAAAGAAGGAAAATTAAATTACTTCTACCCATATTTTATCCCTCTGACATTTACTTTCAGTACCCCTCCTTCCATCATCTCCTTCAGTCTGACAGTTCCGGTATCAACACTGAAATGCTGCCCAGCAAGGAAAATACCCCCTTCATTTGTCTTTGATCCAGATCTGGGTGAAGTCAAAGAGAGTCTTTCTGCTGAATCAAGGGGGTTTGGCCAGGTYCTTTATCATTTATGTAGGAGGATGGAAACCCTACTGCAGTGTTTTAGAGTCTGACTTGAAGGGTAAGAACAGCRTCTTCAGCTTCAGACAGAAACCCCATTTGGATCAAAGAACAAAAATGATCGGTGTCTTGAAGCTTTATCTAAACCCAGGCTCAAGAAAACTTCTGGGAAGATGTGCACTGCTGTTGCTGACTGCCAAAAAGCAAAATGAACAAGCCAAGGGAAGACAATGAGAAGAACAACAACAAAAAGTCACTCTTGGATTCCCATAACCAACACAACTTCAAAAGAAATGATGGAAAAATTAAGTTACTGGAGCCTGAGACTGTCTGAAAACCAAAGTCTTAGACACGATACTGTTCAGAGTATTTTCTATTCCCAAAGAACAGAGAAAACAAATTCTTCTAATAACACCTATGCCTTTATAGCTTTGCAAGGACATGAACATACTTGTTCCTGCCGTAACTTTACTACACAAAAAAGTATAGGAGCAGAAAACCCACTCTACAAGTGTTATTTTGACTTTATGGAGAGTAGATAGCACATTAATATCAATATTGGAAGCTTCATCTTTCTTCTGCTGCAAAGCTTTAATCTCACAGTCACTAAGTCAATGATTAAACATTGGTGATTTCAAAACTGCAGGGTCAGAGACATGCAGAGCCATTTCTACATCTAAAAATTAAATCAGACACCTAAATATCATTAAAATAATGTTCTGCAAATGCCTCAAGCCCACTCTATGAAGATCATCTCCTCAAGACAAGGAAGAAATTCTGTCTCAACTGAACTGGTGACCATACTTCTATCAGCGAGAATTTTATCACCACCCTCATTGCTTGAGAGGGCCACCTTGGTGTTTCTCAGAGGTTTCTCTTGCCATTCAGATTTGTGAAGACTCCCACCTCTCCACTTCTGCCTTGTTTTGCTTTCAAACAGTACAATTCCCTGAGGCAAAAAAACATGGTCTTTTAATTATCTGTTACACAGGGTGCCTTATATTGCATCCAGCKAAGGCTGAGTGTAGAGGGACTTCTCAGGGGCAGATACTGGCTCCATGCTCAAGAAACAGTCAGGGGCAGCTCCCTGTAGCTTCTGCTATGTTATTGTTCCCTGCTTTATGCAATAATGCATCTAGACACTGATCTGGGCAATTATACTCTGTAGAAATCTAAGGGAATGTTTGCAAATAGTTGGGGAAAAGAATCCAACTACATATGTATGCATATATACATATATATATATATATATATATATATATACATACACACACATACATGCACACTCTTACCATCATATGATCAGCAGCAGGCAGAAAAACATGGAAATATTTAAGTGTAAACTCTTTTGAATCAATTTGAATTTTAATAAAACAACAAACTTATTATTCTAGTAAACAGATTTTTTTTTTTTCTTTTGGAATCTGTGTTCTTAATTACAGCTGTTGTAGGAATTTAGAAGAACCTGTTTTTAATATTGAGTCAGTTCTGAGTCCAAAGATGTGGAATAGCAAGAGGGATGCATGAAGATTTTGCATACATTGTGAGGTGCTCCAGCATAGAGGTACACTCAGAAACTATATTTATTTCTAGTAGTCAGCTGATTTATTGTTGCTTTGATTCACCCTGCTGAAAAGTTTGTCAAATTTTCCCTTATGACTCATCTGGTATACAAAGTGTCCAGGGGATGGCTTATGGCTTAAATGCAGCCCCACTGAAAAACTTACAACTACTATTATGATTAAGTGAACAGCTTTAGCTTTAAAGATGAATGTTCCCAGCTTCAGAAGGCATTTAAAATTTGCTTCGGTGTAAGGAACTGAGGGATATCCTCACTCCAGCTTTGAGACAAAAAAAACCCCTTGCAATTTTGCATCATCTAATCGAAGGGTTCCTTGGTTAAGCCTTTTGGAAAACTACCTTTACTATCTTCAGGAAATATCCTATCAAGACATGGTATGAGAGACAGGGAAAAAAGACAGAAACCAAAGGTTTCATTAAAGGTTTCTGCTGGTCTTGAGTTTAGGAAGAAGAAATTGCGTAAGTGGCCATGGTAGTGAGCCTCACTCCTCTAGCTTCCTGTGGGCTGTGAAAACACAGGTGTGATTTCCTCTGTTGTCAGAAGGAATGTCCTCCACACTGTGAGTTAAGCATGTCCTGCATTTCTGTCTGCTGGCCCCTGAGTACAAGAAAGTGTCAGCATGGGACACTTCCTGGTGGCTTGAGTGGCACTTTCATGCCCCTTCCTGTGTCCCAGCTGCCCAGAGGAAAGGCTGGGAATCTGCTGGGATTTGATTTCCTTCCCTCACAGTTCTGCAGAGCTCCTYCCAGAGTTGCCCCAATGTGTGCTGTTGTGAGTCTCAGCTAAACACAGCCTGTTTGGGCRAAGCCACCTATCTCCTGCAACTCTGGGAAAGGATCTGCACAAGGAAGGGTTGAATCTCTTTTCATGGTGAAAGATCTGACACGCCAGAAAAATCGTAAAATTTTGCTGCAAAAAGTTTCATGCTTGTTTCATGGTTGTAGAGACAGATTTAACAGACTGAGGACTACAGCTCTAGACTGGAAATGTAACTCAAGCAGCAAAAATGCGTTTTGTAATCCTTTTGTTTGAGAATTCTTTTCTTCTGCTTATTTTGGGTAGCATGTGCTGGATACATGATGCACAATACTTAGGTTAAGTCATGCACAAATTTGTAGAAATTGGATACATTATCTGAAAGAGCAGTCACAAAAGAGAGTTATCACAGCACAAGTGAGCGTTTGCTCCAACAGGCAGCTCCTGCAGAAGCTGCATTCAAGACTTCCCTCCGCTTCTGAAACAAATGTCAGTGTATTGGGTAGCGCTCAGTCCTCACCTTTGTACCAGTACAGGTCTCAGAGCAAAACCCTGACTTTGCTGCCTTAGGCTGAAGCCATGTATCGTTGCCTCAGCAAGCAGTTGAGTCTAATTTCACTTTACATCAAGCAGACCAAAAATTCCATTTGAAAGGTGACAGGCCAGTGCATTAAGCAATTGCACCAGTGCTGGGGTTAAAGTGGATAAATTATATAAGACCAAACCCTGACACCAAAACCACCAGCTGCATCAAGGACGTTTCTATTCATTCTGGCCCATTAGACTTAGGACAACAAGGTCAGCTATGTTAAATTTAATCACAGGCCTTCCTAGAGGGTATGGTAAATGTATTGGCTAATTTTTCATACCATATCCGAGATAATCTGTCACCCACAGCTTGAGAGGTAGCTTGCTTGTGTTTAAAGTATCCACTMTACTTATGGCCAGTTAAGACAAATCTTTATTGTTTTTAAACCAGGATGAGCCAAATTAATCACAAGCATTTACCTCCTTCCTCCCCTATTAAAAACAAAGGGGTTGTAGTTCATGTATGTTAGCACTCAGCTTGGCATCATCTTTTTAATGGAAAAATAAACTGAGCTGTCTATTCTAAATTGAATCAAGCAAAATAAATAAGCAAACAAGATTTTTCTTTGCTGTAGGTACAGAGACTGTGTCCGGAATGAAGAAGGATAATTAATTTGGAGCTCTTTCGGAAAAACAGTGTCTTTTTATACTCTGTTTTTAAGGTCCCTAACACAGTGGGGGTCTGTTCTATTACTATAACTTCCATGCACTACAGTAATAAAAATAATAATGCTGTGAAAGTTATTTAATGTTAAGACTTGGGTGAGCTGCATCTCTCCTCCAGAAGGTCCAGTGGCCGTAACAGAACAGTGTCATACACAAAGAGAAGAATGGCATGACAAACTTCTGTGCTACTGATGCAGCTCTTGGGATGCATTTTATAATAATTAGRTATAAAAGCTAGTATGATAAAGTGAAGGTAGTAACTTTCCTCCCTTCTGCTGCCAAACACTGGCAGGATTGCATTTGCAGATTTTCTATTTTTTGGAACTACTGTTTTCCCATTTTTGCTTGTTTGGAAGCAGCCCTTGTGAGACAGTGTGCTGGTCCTAATCACCAAAGGCCATATAAAAGAGGCCCTACCATGGGAAGCACCCACTGCAGCTGTTTCTGCACATGCTGCCTTGAYAACAAGATCAGCAATTTAAAGTGAGCCAACTCATTATCCTGGGAAATGCTAAGATGATATTGCTGATRTTACTTATGATTAATTTAACTGTAAATTCCTGTCTAGAATCTAGAGGCAAATATTAGTCGATTATCTTACTGATTTAAATGGCTGTGTCTGAATCTGCTTCCTTAGAAGAAGGGTCTCCAGGGTTCCAACAAACTCAAGAGAAAAGGAATAGWTTAAGCATACATAAACCTATAACATGTATATGCTTGAGAAAGTGTCAGCTCCCTTGGTGCTGTGAAGCGGGTCTAAGCTAGGCTGTATGAAATGCCACTAAGTTGCTTTTTCCATTTGGAAGTGCTGGAAAAACTCTCTAGGAACTTCTGCACTGGCAGACGATTCCAGATGACACCACACTGCCGGAACTTCAGAAGGCAATACTTTTAATGCTAAGTTATGGTTTAGCAGCAAATTACATGCAGGTGGCTTTATCTTCAGATGTTTCTCAATGGTGTAGTTGGGCATCACCTCATCAGAGATGTACCAGCTTTGAAAAGTTGAGCTCAGTTATCAAGAATAGTGTCTGAAATACTGTCTATAATTATTACCCTGAAGTTAACCATACATCCTAAATAGTCCAGCATAATATCCAGCACTTAGGTAGCTCCTTATGAGTGACAATTTTTCAGCAGCRCTGAGTAAGACTGGCTACGCATTGTACTGCAATTTTTTGAATTATATACACCAGGATAACTGAGTATATACAATGCCCAACATTGTGATTTTGTAGAACTTTACATTCACTTCAGGCCTCTATTCTCCTGCTGATGCATAAAGGAAAACAACTTGCTTTAACCTTGGGTGATTATGCCTTTGTATTTGTATCACTTTTTTCCTGTGCAAGTTCCTACACCATAAAGAAAATCGGAGATAACTTGACCACAAGGAATTAGGAGGCATTCAAAATATACACTCCTTGATTTCTATCATCCATAAATGCAGACACTGGAAGCTGCTTTCTGTTTTCAGCAGAGGAGGGGAGAAAAAATAACATATCCAATTAAAAGAATAGGGYACTCTTTAGGTAGCCAGGGCCAGGAAAACTTTTGATGAAAATCTCTGCTGATTTACCAAAGCCACAGCAACAATGCTGATTTATACTGACTGATGAATATCAGACATGAGTTAGAATTTTTTACCCAGACCATCTGTTACAAGGTCTTTATGCTTAAAGTTTCCTGGGGTTCTTTAATGACCAATAGTCAATGTGTTCACAGATTTTATGCCTGCTCCAAAGGACAACACACTGCACGCTTTGTAGAATATGGATATTCCTAATCTCACGCTGAGGTGTTGATTCTTTACAGATTTGGCAGTGTATTGATGCATTTTACTGAATAATCAACAAGTATTCTTTAAGCACTTTAACATCCACTGTCCAAAATCTTATTTTATTATGAAATCTTGGATCCATTTATGAGTTCTGCAGATGAAGGCACTCTGATTTTAATTTATGAACAAAAAGCCACACATTACCAACTCAGCTTTGAATGCTAAAAAGTGGATTAAAACCTTTTTCTTTAGACTTATTGRAAGGCTGTTGAATGGGTACCATAATTTTATACTACTGAAGGCATTTTACTATTCAGGATAGTTTCCATGTCAAGTTCTATGACAGATTTGAGCTGATGCTCAAGAAAAATTTGAAGTACACTTAATTTCATATAAAGTGTCATTATGGCTCTGGGGTATTGTGTCTTCCACACAGCACAACCATAATATCCTGGTTAGGACTCTTAAAAGTATCTATGATGAAGTGGACAGATAATCTGTCTTTCTCTCCGGAATGTCTGTTTTAATTTGCAAATCCGAGGAACTAATAAATTACTGTAGCATTACTTGAAAGTAATTAGCACATATACCCCTTGTTTATTTGGGACTGAGGGCACTAAGCTCATAACTATGCAAGCATTTGTTACTTTACAAATTCTAGTGGTCCAGATTAGTTATCAGCTCGTTGGAAATGGAGAGTAGGCCTCATAAATGCTCTGTCACCTGATTCAATTTGGTCTATAACGAAACATCCCTGCAACCTGAAGACTTGTTCATGACTCACACAAAATGGATCAATGGCGTCCAATCACTGCTTGGTAGGAATCCACTGTCACGATCATTATGGTTCATCTGATGAGAGAATTTCACTCCAGCCTGAAGAGAATCTGTGYGTCTGCAGATGTGGCATCCCCTTCATACTCAGTCACTACAGCCACTGCACAGATATCTTACRGACTTTTTCCTTTTCTCTCAAAATCAAACATGTACAATAGGCATTTTTAATGAAACAGAGCCAAATCTAGTCTAAMAAGCCTTTTAGAAAGGCATGGATGGGAGGCACCAGATAATATAATGGGAAGAATTCACTCTCTCAGCTTTATCTCCCCATTGTGGGACCTGACATGGAGGCTGAGACAAGTGGTTTATGTGCCTTCCATCATTCTGTGCAACCCTCTGAAAATGCATGAATGCTTTTCATGGAAGCTTGAGAGAAAATAATTAAGAAGAGAACTGTATCCAGAAGAAAAACCCAGTACAAGGTTTGTGTTGAAAGACTTCAAGGCACTGGGACAAGCTTCATTATGTGAGGATTGTCATGGCCAATCCAATTATCTGGTCACTGACATAACAACTGAATTGTCAACATTGGGTAAACTCATTGGCTATCTCAAAAGGGAAGGTTGTGACCCWGCAAACACAAAGGTGGTCCATTTTCTCACACACAGTAAGACATTTAAGGCATATCAGCAATGCCTCGTTATTGTTAAGTCAGTACTACTCCCATTAATGTTCTGTCTACTTTTAGAATAACTTTCCAGGTCTATCGTTCCAGAGCTTTGTGTTTAGGACATGCAGATCCTCTGGTCTGTAAAGGAAAGACTCATGTCCTTTGTATCTTACTAATGAAYTCTCACTGAGTTTAATGGGGCAGAGCCTCACTGGTGTTAAATCAACACAGCAAGATTATTCTTTACTAAAAAAGTGCTCTGACATGTAGGACAATGAGGATCAGTTGGGAGGAGGGAGAAGAAGACAGATAGGGTAATCTCAAGAGCATAGGAAAAATACCCCAAAAAACTAATAAATATAATTTTTTCAGAATAATGACTGGTGCATGTTCCTCTCCCTAATGTTTTCTTAACTTGCTTGATGCCTTTCAAGGAGAAAGAAAGAGTAATTGAAAGCACTSCCACATCCATCTCTGTATGTAAAGAGCAGTTTTCTGGAAGGCCATTAGGATGGCCCATGGCAGTGTGAACATCCTGTGTTAATTTAAAAGCTCAGTTGGTGATCTCAAGGCAAACTTAAGGCCACTCCAAATAAAGTGTGAGCATGTGTATTTGTACAGTGAAAATAGTCAGGGGTWTGTGTCAACAGCATTTTGCTTGATAGATCCTACACAACCTAAGCACTGTGACCAGTCCTTATTATGCCTTACATTTCCTTGCTTTCTGTTTTCTTAGGGGAATTTTTCCTTTATGGAATATTATTTTTGAGTTCTAATTTTCAAAGGCCCTCACTGTGAGGAGTTTGTCTCTGCTAACACAATTGTGGGGGGCCTTTGGCTTTTATTTAACATTCCAGATGGATTTCTGGGGCATCACTTTAAGGGTAGAATCCCCCCAGGAAAAACAAATAATCCATTTTTTTCCCTTTAACGTTTGTTATGTGCTTCTTTACTTCAACCAAGCAGACCATCACATTTAGCAACCATCACTGGCTACCTCTGTCAGCAACTCCTCCACTCCCCCACTTCCAAACACAGAAAGTACAAAAAACAGACTTAACTTCAGAGGTGGCAGTGGAGGGGGAGAACAGCACAAAGAGTGAGGAACGGTCATGACTGTTATTGCCAAAACACAAGAATTCAAACCAGTGCTCAATGAAAATAAACAGACTGTTGAAAAAGAAGGTGAAAAGTGAATCAAAGTTCTGCTGCCGCAGGGAAAATAATCTCACCATTTCCTTCATCATCCCATGCTCTCCTCAGGACAGCACTGAGGCAGGTATGTTTGTCCTTACTGAGAACATCTAAACATGTGCTTAGAGATCAGCAGGCGTGCAACTTAACTAAAGGCATTCCTTTGAACTTCAGCCCATACGTAAATGTCTTTAAAATTCTTTTACTGTTTCATCTTTTTTTTCACTAGCCATTTTAGGAGATAATGCCCTCTTTGACAYTTAATCCCTGCTATTTGCTGCTTGTCCTGGTTACCTGTGGAAAACTCACCTGTGTGCCTGACTGTCCTCCCCTGACCACACAAACATGCCTCAGATGTCTGACCTGCTTATGTCATTCCACTGTCTGACTGCGACTTTCCCTTACTGTGCACCAAGGGCCACCCAGCTGCATTTGCTGAAGGGTGAGGGACTGTAAAACAACAGAAAGCCACATAAACMAAGTGCAAATACAAGCTCCAGCCTCTCTTTACCACTTGTACCCTGCATAATTACTCRCACCACCACCTCATTAAATGCACAGAATTAACACTGTTTCTGCAAGTTTTGCTSTGAATCACTATGCAGAGATGCAAGTGGCAAAGTAAGCTATAAGGCTGTGAAAATACAATAATAATGAAGCCTTGGTCTATTCCTGTTACCTGCTGCACSTTACTCTTCGGTAGAGCCACTCTGATTTGCAGCTGGGTGAGCAAGGTGCTGGCTGGAAAAGCAGCAGGTATGACTGGCAGGCAGGTGGGCACCCCTGTGCAGCTGGCGACGCTGCCCCCTCCCCAAACTGCTGCAGGAGCAGAAATCTGTGCTCCAAGGATGGCAGAATGCCCTTCATTACCTGAAGCTGAAGTAGGACTTAAAGATGARTGGGTTAGTGGGCACCAGACCCCCAACAGAGGCTTCAAGAGCATTGCATTTATTTGCAGAGTGGTAACAGGGTTTGGGCAGGATCACTGGTGTTTTGTTCTCTGGTGTCTTTGGACATGCAGCCACACCTTGGTTACGTGTGACACAACCSTGGCAAGTCTGATCAGAAGTTTCCTTTTCATGGACAGCAGAAGGGTGCAGTAGGACAAGGTGTTGCAGTGCGTTGCAATATCCTGTTCCACCCATCCCAGTCCCCCAGRTGTGCCAACCTCTCCTTTCCCCTCTCCCTTGCCCTCCTGCWAAGGGCTGTCCAYCAATCTTAACATTCCAGCAGGGCCGTTGTGTGGTTGGCAGAAGTTCAAAAGATGCCCCTYGTCCCCGGGCTCATTGGCTCGTCCAAGTGTCCTTGTCCCCTGAGCCTTCCCCTCCTCCCACCTGGTTGGTGGCACACCTATCCCTTCCCTCCCCCCGAGCTTAAAAAGACCATGAGACCATGCGGCTAATTTCTGTGTGCAGCTGTTACAAGATTCWGAGGTCTGTCATCCTGGAATAAAACTTTGGATTGAACTCTACGTCACAATCCTCTCCTTTTCCTCTTCACTGTTGCCTGAACACTTTCCACCAGAGGTAAACTGAGTTTCTAACCTTGCCTGGACTTGTTCCAGTGCCTAGCTGCCTCATACAGCCAGCCAGGGGTGTCTCTGAGGTGAAACACCACAGCTGCCGCCTCTGGCCAAGCAGCAAGGGTCAGACAAGCCCAGGCAYGCTCCACCTGGTAATATTGGGATTTTATTCCTATAACAAGGTATTATTCTTCCACATTTCCTCTGCTATATCTTGTTTTCCACCTTGAAATTCCGAGATAAAGCAGATGGGGCCCATTTTTTTGTGGTTTCTGGAYACTCAGTGATATTTGATAAACATTAGGAAACATGGATCTCTCTTAACTTATGCATATAGGCAGATCACCTCAGGTGTAAAGGCATATGCAGTCAGAACAACACTCCCATGTTCAGTGAGCTGTACCCAGTGGGCCCAGAAGTTCACCAGTGGTGTGGGAAGGGAGGAGAGTCTTGTACTTCTCTTCAGGAAAGTCCAGAAAAAAACAGAATATTTAGGCTGTGGCAGTAGAAGGGCCACTGTGCTTGTAAAGCCTGTGCTGAAGTGTTGGGATCTCTAACTGGTCAGAGTGACYCCRAGAGGAGTTAGAAAGTCTCTTTTCCCAGCCTGGTGCTTGAAGAAGGAGTCRGAGCTCTTAATTTCTTGGTCTCAAGGTTGTTYATTGTTTCTTATCTATAAAAAATTTTCTCCTGCCCTGCCAAAGTCCGTCCAGCAGGAGAGTTCCAGGYACTCTGCCTGCCCCYGGGGCAGTGTTATGTCTTTATACTTAAAACTACGTGTACAATRTTTACAATTACTTCCCAATACCTATCACCTATGTTAGACAGTGAGCTTCTACTCTAAACCAATCTATAAGTGCCAACATCACAACAGAAGATGGAGGCCAAGGAGAAGAAGGAGAAAGGCTGGACAYGCCCAGTTCCCTCCATCTTGCCTCCTGGACCCCCATACCAAAAACCCCAAAATCTACTTTTTCACCCTGTGATAATTTCACTATTATTCTACTTCAACTGTCGTGGCTTGCTGRTCYTCATATAAGGCTGGAAACTTGCTCCACGGATCATAATCAAAACCACRGGCATTTTGGGCTCTGCACCAGGGTCTCTGAGACCCCAGCAGGGGTCTTGGCTGTCCTGGACAGACAGAGGGATGTTCTGGGTTCCCACACCAAAGTGGTGCAGCAGGGCAGCCACTGCAAGCTGGGAATACTGTGGGAATACTGCTCCTCTTGCTTTGGAGAGCCATGTTCTGGAAGCTTTGCTTCCTGGCAGTCTGCAGCATCCCTTAAGAAGAGCCTTCTGCTGCTTTGCCATCACACTATACACAGAAATGTGGTTTATTTGAGATCAGTTGAATTACAGCTTATATTGGCTGTAACAAAATCAGAGACACACTTAAAACATCCTTGTGTGGGTGTTTGACCTGAAAACAATGAAACAATAAAACAACTCAAAGCAAAAAAACCTACCTGCATCATCAAGTGTACAAAAATGAAGCCAGCAGGTACAGAACATTGCTCGTGGGGGATGATCACGAAACCTGCCAGCATCAAGCGCTGCATTGTGCTGACACCCCTGCGTCAAACTTGCTCTCARTGGACCCAGCCAAAGAACTGCAATTGCTCAGATGTCCTTAAACTTTGGCTTGAGCTACCAAGAAAAAGCAGAATCTTCATGGAGTGTAGGGTATATTTGGGTCTGAAAATCCTTTCCTTGCTCCAGCTGAAGGAAAACCATAAATACTCTAACTCCATTTCACCTCACGGAGCCTAAACCCCTTCAAGGATCTATGTGATATTTGCGGCATTTAGCAGAGAAGTGGTGTAAACAAATACTCAAATGAAGATGAGGCAGTTTTGAATGAAATGTGTCACTAATCACCACCCCCTGACAAAGTCATTGGATGTGCAACCTATTTTATAAAACTTTACGCAAAATTATTTGAAAATTTCACACACCCATGCAAGGACAGCTGGCCAGAAACTGTGGTCAGGACCTTCACATCCTGTCTTCAGGGCCAAGCATACAGAATTTGAAAATCTAGGATACAGGCAGTGATCATAGTTGGCATAAATTATCAGGTGAGCTGGTCTTTGGAGGCTTTCTTAATTTTTTAATTAAGTTGGTTTTATTTCCCTGTTTTCCCCTTAAAGCCCTTGCTTTGTTGCTTTCTGAGCTGGAAATCCATAAAGTTTTCTCATCAACACTATATTTCAGAAAGTAAGTACATTTTCAGAAAGTCTTTCTTCTTTCATGACATAAAGCCTTTAAGTTTTTCCCTGGGAACCATATTTGTAGCAGATACCTTGGCAACAGACACTGTCTTGGTCTGATCCTTATAAGGCTTTAATCAGAATGATTTTTGAAAACATGGATTAAGCTCCATTTATGCTATAAAGAAACCATTTTTCATTAAGCCATTTTCAACCAAACTGCATTCATGCAGGACACTAAATCATGCAAACAGAATATAAATCACTTAGCAATTCTATAAATCATGTTGGTCACTGATAAAAGAAAAAAAAAGAAAAGGAAAAGGAAAAAGATTAAAGTATTCATTCAAAAATGAACCAAAGAAAAAAAATTACACTTCCTTCATTTCCATTGCTCAATGCAGCCACATTTAACTGGGCTGAAACCTATGTGAGGTAGAAGATTTTCAAAAGTGAGGTAAACATTTCTAGCAATGGTCAGGAATTTTAGGACAAAAATTTTCTTTTCACATACAATGAAAAAAATCCAGTCATCTGTCAAAACTGAAGCTGATTGATAGCAATGGTTTGATCTTAACAAGTCTCTCAGCTTAAAAAAACTGCAAAAGGACCATTGAATGATGAAGGATGGCTGTTTTGACATTTTTAAAAGTGAAAAGTTTTATTTTCTAATTGAAAGAAACAAGCAAAAACCCCACATTCCTTTTGTACTAAAAAGAGGCAACTGCTTTGAAAGATCACAATCTAAATAAACTCTTTGAACATTATTAAAGTAAAATATTTAGCTTGGCCCCATCCTGATTTTATTTTGGAAATTTTCATCCAACTTTAAAAAGGACCTTTCATCCCTTGATGAAATTGAATTCTTGAGAACCCTGACAGGGTTAGGAAACTCATCCCCATCCAGGTTCAGTATTTCTCTTGTGTGCCACTTTCACTGGCAGGGTGCTCAAGGCCATCTCTTCCTTGACACTTAAGAGGGCTGAAAAGTATGGATGAAGTTATTGCAGGCTTTAATTCTCAGCAGACCAGAGACAGGCAGRTGAGATCCCAACCTGAGGAGGTCATATCCTCAGCTTGGGTCAGCCAGCGTAGGACATGGCTTGTGTAGGGGTCAGGCCTTATCTAGACCCTTGGAGTACTGGCACAAGCATCTCTCTGCTCACAAATCAGGCCCTGTGTCTAAATGCAAATTTGAACTCCRATGACTGCAGTGATACCTGTGCTGGCCACTGCTTTGCTAAGCTGGTGGAGGTTTTTCCCCATTAATGTACCTCTTGAGTTCATTTTACAGAAAACCTAACAAGTCAGCCGCTGCTTTACCATGGGACCCATTAGCAGCAGGCATTTAAAACTGCAGACCATTTACTTTACCTGTATCAACCTGCCCTGCTTGTATCAATCACCAGAACATCACAGACATCAGCAGGACTGCATGGATTTATATGATCTGAGGATCTGCCTTCTCACCTTTACTGGGGTATTTGCAGTAATTCAGTCTTGATTCTGAGAGTGGGTACTTGCAGCTGGACCCCCTTGTAGAGCCCCAGTGAAATAAAATGAGGTGAAGCAATTCTTGAGGCGATTTAAGGCCATTAACATGACAAAAAGTGATTAACAWTGTTTGTGTGATTTGCTGCCCTGGATGAGCACTGTTTGGTTGAAAATGACTTAGTCAAAAATGCTTTTACATACAGCTGGGTGAGGACTTAATCCATGCTTTCAAAAACACTGATTTTAGCCAAATATGGAGACATTGTGCTCGTCACCAAAGTAATGGCCCAAGGTATTCTGAGGAAGAAACATGTCTCATTTCAGATCTAGCCCTGAAACCACCCACAGGCTATGACAGAGTGTCAGCATTCCTAAGTAACATGCTCCATTTCTGCAATGAAGTTTCATTCTTACAGGAGGATGTTTGCAATGTAGAAACAGACTCACATCCAACAATTTGTAGAATCATTGCAGCTTGTCAGTGTTCTCCCTTCTCTGCCCCAGTGGTCTGCCCTCCTTTCCAACACGAGGAAACTTACTTTGAAGCATATCTACATTAATGTCTCCCTACCAAAGAGAGAGAAAATGCCTCAGGTGGTAGAGCCAATAATTGCAACGCTCCCTAATCCAAATACTGTTTTCTGTCAGCATCTCTCTGCCACTGTTTCTTAAATAGGTTCAAGAGGGGTGTGCAGAAGAACCCTTGGAAAAGCTGCTTCTAATAGCTTAGGTTGTGTACCTAAATTAAAAACCACCTCATTCAACAATTCTCTGGCTGAGATTTGTTTGCTTCGACTGCCAGATGCAACTTAGTGGCACCTGCTCACCTTCTGGTTTGGAACTGAGCTGGCAACACCTGTTCTGATTTAATTTGATGGAGGTAAATCACTGCAAGTCTCCCAGCATCAAGGATCCATTATCAGTAACTACATTATCTGCCCCATACTGAACATTTGCTCTGAACACACTTACAGGAAGATAAGCAAAATAATAGAAAGCATTTCAGGAAGCAGTTGCCAATCTAAATTTTTCCCTCTCTAGGAGCACCTAGCTGTGTGAGTAGGAGGGAGGAAAAGTGAGTTTACCATCAGGCTTTTGAAAGTTGTGGATGAATTCAGATAATAAAACTGAATTAATGGAGGAGGACATACAGATCTACTCAAGGGGATATCTGCAGGAGGTGGAGGACTTATTTTGGACTGMAAGAATAGAAATATCCTTAATAGGTGCAGTTGTAAGAGATTGCTGGTGTGGTTTACAKAAGGGGATATACAGCCAGAGATGCCTACCAGGAACAGGAATTGGTTTCTTTGGGTTGTGGGCAACGTGGGGCACACAGCCATGCAGCTCACTGTTTTTGCATCAGTGGSTTGCAGGACCATTGTTATCCCCTGGCTACTGCTGGGATTCTTGCTGGGATCTGAGGAATTCATAAAACATAATGAGGGAAATAAACCCCCTTTTGGCAGAGTAGAAAAATAGATCCAAAAGGTCTGCTGAAAGGAAATGCAGATTGCATGTGAGGAGCACAGCCACAGCTTTAGAAGTAATTTCCTTTTTGAGTTTCCCAAAGTCTGTAACAATGCACTGACAACACATTAGCAAGCAGAGTGGGGATTGCCTTCTCCTTACCAACCATTTTCCAAGCAGTAATGAGTCAGTGCACTGCTGCTTTTCCCTCTTCCTCACATCTCCCAGCCCCAGGAATGTTCAAATCCCTTTCAGAGCCAAGTACATTRCAGTTCCCACCTTATCCTGTTCACTGGCAAACCCTGCCTCATGTTCTGCTTCAAACCCCATCCCAAGACCAAACAACTGACCTTGAAAGTACGAAGCAAAGGTGACTGTGAGAGATTTGTCTCTCTGGGAAGCTCAGAACAGCATCCACAGGCRTGCTGCACTGCTGGCCTTTAGCATAATCCCCAGGCATTAATTTCACTCCTGTTTCTACACCAGCCTCAAAGCCTTCATCTGCATTTGGACATAATAGGAGACAGGGATACTTTCCTTGCTGTTTATTACTTCCCATTTGACTTGACTACCACCCTCTTTTTAATTTTTTTCCTTCTCATTCGCTCAATTTTGCAAAGCTCAACAGTGAAATTGCAGCTAAACATAGTTGGCATAAGGGGAGAACTACCTTGGAGGCATTAAGAGAGAGCAAAAGCCTGCATCAGCTTTTGCACAGGCACAGCAGCTGACATATGGCACAATGCAACAAGCAACCAGACCCAGAGCTATCTGGCAGTGACCTGCACATCTGCTGGCATAGGAACTGAGGCCTTGGGGCACAGTTCAAACTGAGCTAGTGTGAATGAGAAAGAGCAGCTTCCCCATTCTTTCTTATGGTACATCCATCTGTTGCACAGTTTATTATTGGGAATGGGGCTGTAACTATTACAAGATCCTGTGTTATAAAGAAGAACTCCAAAATTACRCTGTGGGATTTTTTTCTAATCCTGGATTAAATTTAATTTGTGTTCAAATGAAAAAGTTTTCTGGTTTATATTTTATATTTTCTTACAATTTCCTCCTAGTTAGTAATCTGAAGGTTCTTTCTGGGGTTCCACAAAAGTCACACCCAAACACTTTGTTCTGTGTTTCTAGAAAAAATATTGCGTAAACAAAACCTTACTCTGAGAAACACCAGACTGAAACAGTGGGTTTTGGAAGTAGAGTGGGGAGTAGAAAGGCAATTTTTAATTGTAAAAGAATGGGGATTAGGATTTAGCAGTGTCCTGAAGGTGTAGAGTTAAAGAGAGGGGAAACATCAAGGTAACGCATCTAAAGAGCATGGGTGAGGATTATGAATAAGGTACATGTTTTTTGCCACAATGAAGTGACTGGCGACAGTATCTAGAAAGGCAGAGTATCTAGAAAGGCAGACATTAGGGAGGGAGTGAGGCAGAAGTGGGAAAGTAGTTTGAAATGCACTCCCATAGAGGTCTGAGATGCTCCGGTACTGGGATATCATGAAGTGGATGSGGGTGAAGGGCTGTTGAGATTCCAGTGGTGAGCAAGAGGTAAGGCCACAGAAGAGGAGTAATGGAGAGGAGGGCAGGCATATTGTGGGAAAAGGCTGTAGGAGGACAAAGATTTGAGCAGAAAAATGTATCTGTCAGTACTGAAGGTGGTAAAGAAGTTCAAGGAGGAAATAACCCAAACATTTGACCTCAGAGCACAAATACCTAAAGGGAGCTTCTTGGTGCCTGGCTTGTATCACCAGGAGATATTATCCAGTCACGAGTTTTTCATCATAAAAGAGTTGAGACTGCAACATATATTTTCCAGTTATCACATATGATTGAATGACAAGTAACACCTTCCTCCCATGCTGAAAGAAGCTGCAACCAGTAGTCAGGGTGTTACTCCATCCCCCTCTGAAATTGTAGTTGTCTTTCTCACACAGTTCAGAGCTGGCTGGCTTGTGGTTTCTCCACAGTGGCTTTGGGTTTGTTTTTTTTTTCCTTTTCTTATTTATTTGGAAATAAAGGCTACTGACTTTGGCAGCATGCCTTAGGCAGGTTCCTCTTTTCTCTTGAGGTCTTGCACTATTTCCCTGAGACACAAACCCAGTTCATACTGGGAAGCACATAGTAACTCAAAGCAGGATAACACAGCAGCTGAGAACTCCCTTGTGACGGGACAACAATGATGCAAGTGGAGGAAGCCACCGGGAATTTCACAGGGTAAGTCCTAGAAGCAGAATGAAGGAAGGGGAGTTGCTGCTTTCAAAAGCATGAAATAACTTGAAAGATGCCAAAATTTCTAACATTGGAAACAATGGGTTCTCGGAGGTGAACGAGTCATAGCTGAAATAAAGAATTCAGGAAGAAGAGAATAATTTCCTTTGGGAGGTATTTTCAGTGAAATTGGCCCAACTTCATAAAATCCAGGAAGCCAAGGGTTTTTTCCTGCAACAAATATCTGTCGTGCCAAACTGGCCAGAGCTAAGATCAAGTAAGAAGTTTATGTGCTAGGAGAATTATCCTGTGCTGAGAAGTCAGATTACTTTTAGACCTCAAGGAATGGCTAAAAAAAAGAAAAATATACCTTAGTGGTGATTAGCCAATACATTGGTTTTTCTGGTCTAGTTCAGGAAGACCCAAGTCAGTTTTTAGGCAATTTCTGGCTGTTAGCCCTGCTATTTGTAAGTGAACAGAAAGAAAAGAGAACAGAGAGTCTGCCATCTAATGAAAAGAGAAAAGAAAATCCAGAGGACTAACAAGTAAAAGCCACTGACCACCATGTAAATCCCAACTCTRAAATGTGAAAGTTCACAGTCACTCCAGAAGATTATGCAGAAAATCCTTAGAGTCATCCAAAGAAGAAGGATGTGCTAATCTTCACTTCTCTGTCTACACACACACATGCACGAATCTGCAAACTGATACAGGTTGTATACACACTTCTGTTTCTTTGGACCAAAACTGGTATTCATGGTAGCAAACACTGAATCCTTCAATGCAGAAGGGTGCCCATGTGCAGYGTTGAGCTATAGCACCCTTCAGTGCAGTGCTGGTCAGACAGAGATATCATGAGCATCACCTACTGCTCAGGGCCTTAGGGAAGAGCCCTTAACTCAGGAGTGCAGAGGCTCAGCCTTTATCAATAACACCAAGCACTTGTAGAGGTCAGAGTGTTTCCCTGTCCTTCTCAGAGCTGTAAGAAGGTGAGAAACCACAGCACCAATTTAGAGAGGTGTAATTACACACAAATATTGCCACATAGGAAATCATTGCTGTATCTGGATAAGAGGCCAGTTCAGTCCACTAGGTCATGTGTTTTACATATCCATTAGGCTTTCCTCCATGAGTTTGTAAAGACAAGCTGRTGCAGAATCCCCAACACCACCCCAGTGTCCTCAGTGATGACAAGAAGGGGTACACATTTCCATTTATGTACAGTCTGTTTCTTTCAGTGATGCTGGGACCTTGGCTAAAAGAATAACATGCTCAATACCTTCTCCAAAACAAACAATTGAGAGAGTCTGGAAAAGCTGTAATGGAAGTGTCTYGTTGAAGGCTCTGAATTCCCATATTATAAATACGTAATTTCATAGTAATCACATACATTACATAATATAAATCTCTTCTACATCAGATAAAGAAAGTTATTCCCATTATCAACTGCTGAAATCTGATTTGATTTTTTAAAACACAATGCTCTCCAGGGTGAGCAAAATCAGTTTGGCTTTCTAGAGAATACAATTATAGGCTTCAAGCAAAAGAGCTTAGAGAAGGATTCAACARTCTGTCTTTGTAAATTATACTCTGAGATTTGTGTTTTTCTCTCTATTTGATGGGGTGAAGGGATTGCATAGAATAGGCCTCAAAGAAAACACTCCAGTAAAAAAAAAGCAGTCCAAGGAAAAGTTGTGTTTGATTTGGAGAGCAGGTATGTGCAGACTTGAGTAGGGGCAGGCAAAAGARCTGGGGAGATTTAGGAACTGTGAGACAATGAGTGAACGATCCAGCTTTTTTGATGGGCTCCAGCCACTATGGTACAATGCACTCTGGAAATGACAGTGCATGTGTCTGTTTCCTGAYGACTGTATTTGATTCTGCAGCTGATAGAAAAGAAACAGATGCAGCTACCAAGAGGCTGGGCCACTGCACAGGCTGACACAATTTATAATATTAATGTATCTATATAGAGGAGTCTGCTCATTCAGCATAATCATCCTTTTCTTGATTACTTCTGTCTCTATCCAGGTTTTTCCAATAATTTTTGCTTCTTTTAATTTCACTCACTCTTCTCTGACCCAGGCTGACTTGCTGTATTTGAAGAAGGAAYACCCCTACATCTTTTTTGCACTTATACCATAAAGCTTAACAGGCACCTTTATTAGAAATCCAAGACATCATTAAAGTATTTTTTCTCATATTGCCATTTATAATGGGGAACACAAAATGTGTATTGCATTATTTAGTTTTGAGCTGACTTCTCTGYAGCAAGCAGGGTGGAACAGGGAAGCAAGCAAAGGAATAAAAGCAAAAATTTTTTTTTTTCATTGCTGGAATGTCTTCAGACACCTGCTTCATGTTTCTAGTGATGTGTTCCTTCCAGCCCTGTAATATCTGCTAGTCTAGAAACAATATCCATATCAACCAAACGATCTATTTATTCTCTAACCATAAATTATCAGATGAGACCCTCAGATGTGTCTCAACCTTTACACTTCACATCTACAGTCTTTATCAATGCTATTCTAAAGGGCAGGGATATTTGATTTAATAGCCTTTTTACTTTTCCCTTCATTTTYCTGTCTTTTGTGACTTAAACAATCAATCTTCTATCTTTTCTCACATATTTTTACTTGAGAACTTCTATTTTTATTCTTGCTCTTGACTGCATCTCTTTTGTCTCTAACAACCTGTCAGCAAATAGCATTTTCTGTATTGACACAGTTCTTTCCCTTCTGATGGCAGAGCAAAGGCATTAGTGTAACTTAGCTCTGCCCTGGAGTCAGAGGAAGGGGATTTTGCCTCCAGGGTGGTGACTGGGAGACAGATCAACTCCTCAGAGGAACTGTGACTGCTGCTCTTTCACTGGTTCCTCAGGATGCCTCCCTGAATCCCTGGTCCTCAGAATGACCCCTGCATTTGGGAGTGGGGCAGCTGTTTGGATGACGCTGCAGGATGGCAGCTGAAGATGGAGGTGAAGATGGAGGTGAAAATGTCTTCTCCAGCATGGCAGTAACACCTGCCTCTCTGGTATTTGTTTGAACAAACACAAATTTAATTTCTCTCAGAAACGCCCCTGTGAGTAGGGACTATCTATCACTGCTGATCATGASAAGTGAGATCCCAGAGCTACTCCCCAATTTAGAACCCATCATGATACAACTGGTAGAGGCCATCCTTGCAGCTTGTTGGAAATGAGACTGTGCTCACCTCTGACCCCACCTTCCCTTCCTCTCTGGCCTTACACAGAAAATGGCACATAGAGAAATTCCTTGGGGCTCTGAAATGCTGAATGTCTCTTCCTGCGCTGGTCATCTTCACTCTGTGTCATGATGAGCCACTGCAGCACTGAGTGATGGAGAGCTTTTCTTTCATAAGAATGCATTGGAGACATTTCTCACATGGAAAGTTGAGAAATACGAGTTCACCCCCTCCCTCTTTTGTCTGTGCTTCCTTTCCCCCAACAAAAAGGGTCATTTCTGCAGCCTCTGCAGTCAGAAGGGATTTTATTGTGGAGCTCATCAGTCACAGTATGGCTTATAAACACAAAATGCCAGCACAGATCTGTCAAGTCTCTTCCTTGCTGCATGACACTTACCTCTTTGTTCCCTTCCTGCCAGTCTCCTGCCTTTTCCACTCTCCCTTGTCTCCAGGCCAGCAAGTCACTCACTGCCAGTGCTGTGCCAAAGCACTTCTCCAAGTGCAGCTTCCCTCTGTGGCAGCTTTACCCAGTGACACCCTGCCTCTCCTGCTTTCCCCTGAGGAGGGGCATTAACAGTGGATCACACACACCAGCACACACCACTGGAAGCAGTGGAAAGGAGAAAATCAYCCCAGAGGACTCCCCAGGCTGCCCCCTACTCTCTGAGTAGCAAAAGATGTGTCAGGCTCCCTGTGGCTTAAATCTACCTGGAGTATTTCAGTACTCACAAGGATGTCCCACAGCAAGGAGTGGTGTTTTAATAAAGCTGCCTCCTGCTCCCGGGCACCAGTCTATAGGGCAAGAAAAGGGGGCTGTGTTACCCCATGTGGGCAAGTCTGCCCCACACATCATATGCCAGGGAGTCATCAGACATCATAGCAAAGCCTGTTCAGGAACAGGTCTTCAAGAACACTCATAGTTTGTGCTTCAGAACTCTCCAGAGGAGGGTGTTCCAACACAAACCCCCACACAGCTTCACAATACATTACAGAACTTTATTTGGGCACTGGTTGTTCCCATGAGTGGGTGCAATCTAGGTGGGAATTTGGAAATCCCTTTCCTCCAGCAGTGGGATGCAGAGCTATGAAGAGGGAGAATGCCCACCATTTTCTTGGCTTGCTGTGGACATATCTTTACCTGTCTGCCCACAC
Organism: Cardinalis cardinalis; assembly: GCA_014549065.1. NCBI lineage: Eukaryota > Metazoa > Chordata > Aves > Passeriformes > Cardinalidae > Cardinalis > Cardinalis cardinalis. The sequence continues at coordinate 1,345,840 of JACDOX010000082.1, forward strand.
CTCGAGTCAAGCAGCAGTGGGAAGCCTCTCCCCATATTGCACAGGTGCTGTTGTAGGAGGCACTGGGAGGACACAGCCTGAAAYTCTCACAGTTAATCTCTTTCTAGCATTTTCTCTTCTTCTCTRCACCAGATAAACTGACACCTGATTTATGCAGAACTAGGAAAGCACAGAAATCAAAATGCATAAGCACAGGCAGGTTTTTCTCAGAGGATACCCATGATTCTTTGGAAAACTGAATTTATGTCAAAACCCCCACTTGCTCTCACTGTCCACAGATCAAATTTCACACACTTTCATCTCCAAACTTTTAAAAATTTTTCTTTGKTGTGTGCAAGTCTGTCTTTCAGACGTCCTGTTGGACAGCGAGCACTTCTTTTAAATACATCACCACAGCCACTCCAAGCCAATGTGGGATCCTCTGTCACATCTGGAAATGTGGAAAGGGCCACCAGTGATTCCCTGAGACCCACTCCTGTGTTCTGTATTTTACACAGGAAAGGTTTGTGCCAAGGAGAGGGAATGTTAGGAACCATAGAAATGGTTACACAGCAGGTTAAACAGGAAATCCTGCTCCTGCTGATGAGAATATACTCAACGTGGAGAGGTCATTCACTTCTGAAGGAAACAAAGAAAGCTGGATGAACAATCACAGTGTATCTTGGGAAACTTCCCAGAAGTTTCGCTGATGTTCCACTAATCTCAGGCTCTTAGCAAATCTAACTTAAATATGTTAAATACCTTAAAGACTAGAACTAAGATACATYGCAAAAAAATATTTCTACCACAGTCTCCTTAAGATATCTCTAACAATAGATTTCACATAGAAAAAAATAAGTTCCACTTTTCTGTGGAAAATTCAGACTCCTCCACTTCCCAGGGGAAGCAAACAGCTTCGGTTCCTCCAAGAATATCTGAATAGAAAAATCTCTCCTGTCTCACCACAGACTTCAGGTAAGGATCCCATTCTCACCAACTTCAAAAGTTTCTGCTTATGACTTCAGGAATGAGAAACTGGTATTCATGTTAGGTCTAACAGACCTATATTCTCCTGTAAAAATAAAGAAATGTAGCTACCATTTTGTAATGGTGTGACTCTGCAAACAAATTCATGTAACTAAATCTGTCTGGATTCCCAAACCACACATAAAATGATGCAAAAATGAAATGCAAATTTGCAAAGATCAGAGAAAGCACATTTCTCTTATTCTTATTTGGGCCTCCATGTATACATCAGTAAATTACCTTATACATCATACATTGTGTTTTGGTTCCTTTATAATAACAACAAAAAAAAAGCTGTKTAAATATTTTCTCAACTGTTAAGTGGAATTTCTTTCTTTAGTGCAAATAATTAAGTATTGAAGATGTAGTGATCTACTTGATACAGGGAGAATAAAATATCTGAAGAATTTTAAATAAGAAAAATAGACCCTATATGAACTCACTACTGTACACTTATGAAATGTTTGAAATTTAAGGCTGATATTTAAGCCCTATCYCCAAAAAGTCTTCTAGTTAATAGCTATGCATATTTATGTAATTTAAATGAGTTACTTTCACTCTCTCATATTGTTCTATGAATATAAGATAAACTTAAGAACTAGAGAGATTAAAACTTATGAAAATAAGAATCAGAAACACTGAAATGTTAAGGCTGGATCTGGTGATCCCTGCCAAGGCAGGGTCACCTAGAACAGGAAGSTGTCCAAGTGGGTTTGGAATGTCTCCRGAGAGGAAGACTCCACAGCCTGCCTGAGCAGCCTGTTCCAGTGTTCAGCCAGCCTCAGCATAAAGCTCTTCCTCAAGTCGAGGTGAAACTTTGTGTTTTATTTTATGGCCATTGCTCCTTGTCCTGTCACTGGGCGCCACTGACATTACTTAGTCTGTCACCACCATTTTGACAAATGCCTTTGAGATGTTTATATGCACTGATGACATCCCCTCCCAGCCTTCCCTTCTCTGGACTAAACAGGCCCAGCTGCCACAGTCTCTCCTCATAAGAGAGGTGCTCCAGAACCCAAATCATCTTTGCAGCCTCCAGTGCACCCTYTCTACTATTTCCTTCTTCTTGTATTTAGACTTGAAGTTTGTTCCTTAGTCCATATAAAGTACTAAGGCACATAATGTTTTGTCACATTATATTGCACTGTATTTCTTCCTATTTCAGTAACAATAAAATAATTAGATGAAAAAAGAGAATTTTCTCWACAACTTCTCTGTGTAGCCTAAGCACATTTTTTTTTTGTATGTAATATAAAGGGGATTTAGACTCTGCAGAAACATAATGAGAGACAAAAAAGCAGAATTTGGTATCTGCAGGTACCTATTATAGCCATCACTTCAACCCATCACTAAACCATGCCTATTTTAGCACTGGCTAAAGCCCTACAGGGCTTAACCACATGCTTAACTTATGCATTTTGCTGCATTAAARCTTGGACAAAGTAGTAATCACTGTATTTTACTTTAGCTCGTTGCTGTTAGTATTGATTAATGTACTTGTCATTGCCTCCAGTCCCAGTGTGCTGGACYGTGGCCTTAAATATTACTCTAAAACCAGAAATACCACTGAAGTGCTTTAGTATGTTCTTCTTAAATGGAGATACATAAATATCCTAATTCTTCCTAACTTCTTCATTGAGATTGCCCATTTGAATTTTTAGCAACAGTTTTCCGACTTCTTCTAAAAACCGTCCACAATAAATGCATCCTTGGGGTGTTGTGGAGGAGCCAAAGCAGGCCAGGACATTACAACCAGGCTGGAGCACAACAATGGCCACCAAAGGAAAGGTGGGAACACAACATCAAAGCCAAATGGTAGAGAAAGCAGCTGAGAGGAGAGAAATGGTCTGGGAAATGGTTGTATAAAGTACTCACAGMACCAGTAAAATAAGCTGACCTTCCCAAGCCACCAAGTTCAAGAGGCTTTGGCAAGTAAAATGCATAAAACCAGTCCCAAAGGCAGGTCATCAGGTGTAACAAGATGAAAGCTCTTCAGAGATGTTTTATTTCCTAAGACCTTTCTCTCATCCATATATCCATATATCAGATTTTTTGTGAGAAATGTATTTTCACAATAGGGTAGTTTCGGGCCTTTCTCTGTCCTAGCATTTTGCAAGATGCCAGGTCAAGTGTGTGCCCCCTTTGCTGTCCCCCTCCTTTTTCTCCCCACTCCCTGTTTAAGCTGGGGCTACATMTGCTTCCAAAGGAAGGAGACGTATTTCAAATCTCCAGGAAACAGGAGATTATCACAGCTCTGTTTTTCTCCAAAATTCAGATAATTGACTAATGAACTTTTCCTCTCTGCTTATTTGCAGCAGCAGGAGGAGATGGAGGTAATTATGACACTTGCAACTGAAGGTTCAGTACAGTGTGGTWGCAACAAGCCAAAGGCTAGGAAAAGGCATGCACATTACATGACATTTTTAAGAGTCTGCCAAGCCACAGGAATGAAAGGGGTAACAGCAACAAGTCCCCACAAGCTGTGCTGTTTGCGGTCTTCTACTTTCACACGCTGCAGCAACAGAAACCACAGTAAAGGTTCCCCAGGTAATTCCTGCCTCTGCGTCTGAGCCTCCCTGTGAGCTCAGGTTCAGAGAGAGCTGCATTTCCCGTGTGTCTGATCTAGTCCTCCTCAGCAAACACTCACTGGTTTTGTCCCCCACCTCACAACAAAGGTTGGAAGCAGACTGAGTGTTCCAAATGCACTGCTTGCAATGTCTGGATCACAGTGACTTCCTTTGCATAAAAGCTTTGCACAAAAGTTCTCTTTGGGGAGGGACTTCTGGGGATAATTCAGTGAGAATTGGAGCCACGTTTTTCCCACTGATCCCAAGTC